>JAPMLY010001621.1:0-39219 GCA_026401115.1 Tetraselmis chui
TTTCGTCCCCTCTCTGTTGCTCGCTCTCTCTATCCATGCTAACAATGGCGAGTACTTTTTTAATGCACTATGAATGACTGTAGGACTCGTACGTTCTTGCTACTGAGTTGCATTCCGTGCTTTCCGAGGAAGTGTACACCCGCAGTTTTAAAGCCATTACAATTAGCTCATGGCGCCAAATAAGTACTAGCGTAGTAACTAGTGAGACTAACTAAGCGTTAAGACGCGCCGGATCTCGTTTGTCCGAGGCGATAGCAGCGCGTCTCGTGAGACACTCTTCCGAGGGTCGCTTGACGCTTCAAGAGAGAAAGCGAGCTAGGCTACGCTACTCAAGCCAACGCAGTGGAGGGAGGAGACAAGTCGGCTTTCATTTTTTCTTTGATTACATTCAAATACCTTGCAAAGCACTTACGCTCTCGCGCATTATTTCTGCATAGTCGGGTAGTCGAAATAAATTGTTACTTAGCAATTACTTTTCTAGAAAACTGCCACTTATGCCTTGTTATTTTTTCTTCTCCTTCCCTCGTGATCCCCCCCCTCTCTCTAATATGTTTTCAAATTTCTCTCTCTCTCTCTCTCTCTCTCTCTCTCTCTCTCTCTCTCTCTCTCTCTCTCTCTCTCTCTCTCTCCCTCTCCCTCCCCCCCCCCTCTCTCTATCTCTCTCTCTCTCCCTCTCTCTCTCTCCCTCTCTCTCTCTCTATCTCTCTCTCGCTCTCTCTCTCTCCCTCCCTCCCTCCCTCTCTCCCTCCCTCCCTCTCTCTCCCTCTCTCTCCCTCTCCCCCCCTCTCTCTCTCTGTGTCTCCCTCTCTCTCTCTCTTTCTCTCTCTCTATGTGTGTGTGTCTCCCTCCCTCTCTCTCTCTCTCTCTCTCTCTCTCTCTCTCTCTCTCTCTCTCTCTCTCTCTCTCTCTCTCTCTCCCCCCTCCCTCTCTCTCTCTCTCTCTCTCCATCTCTCTCCCCCTCCCTCTCTCTCTCTCTCTCTCCATCTCTCTCTCTCTCTCTCTCTCTCTCTCTCTCTCTCTCTCTCTCTCTCTCTCTCTCTCTCTCTCTCTCTCTCTCTCTCTCTCTCTCCCGTATCCGGCTTGACTGTCACCCACCTCACCCTACCCACATGCCCACCCGCATTATTGATGCTGACGAAGGTCTCTCGCCCGACTCCCTAACCTCGTGTCCCGCCGTCCTCCCACCTGAGATTCCCCCCCCCGCGCTACCACCCCCCGCACACAAACCCGACTTCATCCGCCTCCTCGAACCTCGATTCGTTGGTCACACAAACGGTCGCCGCCGTTACGCATCCATATAAAAAAATCAAATAGGGGAATGGAAGTACTGCACGGACAATAACCCCTCCCAAACAGCTCACCTCATACGTGCCAAATACACACCCCTTGCAAACGCCATCCGCAGCCAATGGCCAGGCACAGTGGTAGACATCATTCCCATCGTCATGAGCCGCACAGGTACACCGCACTCCTCCACCATCACGAGTCTCACCTCCCTACTCACCGCCCGCACAGACCCTCCTGACAAACTCGTCTCCAACGCACGCCTCGACGCGTCTCGCATCCTTGCACAGCTCCACACGCATACTGTCCAATGGCTACATCATCTCCTACTCATATACCGCATCAAGTCCCGCACGACCTCCCGCCGCGCCTCCGCACATTGCCCCCTCGCACGACCCTAAATGCACGCAACCCTCGCCACGTCTTGCACAACTCCCCGGGGGGGAGTAAAACCCCCGGACACCCTTTGGAGAGGTTGGATTTAGGTGGTTTACTGTCTAACCCTGACTTGTAAGTTCCATGTATGGCATAGTTGGGAGGGCCCAGAGACAGCAGCCGGCGCATACGGCTTTTGGTGTAAAACCGGCGCATACGGTACATGTTGTAAACAATTTCAATTTCCCGTATACGCCGTAACCATCATTAGAGCCGTGGTGTATTCCACAGCAACCATGGCCTTTGTCATGTCAATATACAAAGACACTCATATTTCATATGTAACGTAGGAATAAGAAACTATCAATACGCAACGTCGGATGCGAAGCGCAAGATACTTGGACACCCCCCATGCGCATTGTGTTACACGTTTTATACTTGATGCCTTTTGAAAACGCTACTAAGCCCAAATTGATATTTTATCGGACAACATATCTGTGGGACCCCGTGTTGTGTTGTGTTATGCATGGCACGGCTACAAAGGACCGGCGCTCACCTCATGCATGCCGTGCGATTGTGCCGGCGGGCGAAGAGCGCAATTTCTCCGGGTTTATCGTCGCCGTTGCATACATCGCCGAAGGGCTCCCTCAAAGACCTATTATAGCGTAGTAGTGTGCCACTCGAGTGACTGTTTGGAGTCGCATCTAAATTTGAAACTCAGTAAGCAAAATTTAGCTCTTGCTAATTGTCTTTATTCAGAATACTACTATGATATAGATATATTTTCGGTTTGGCTTTAGATTATTAGTATTTTCGGACTGAACCCATTGAAGTACCCGTTATTTGGCGTCAGATGATTGCCGTGCAAGTCGGTTTTATAGTATTGATCCCTTGACAAATAATCCTTAATCAAGAGCAACCATAGGCATATTGATACCGTAGCGATACCTTCTGGAGATACTTCTAAGGCAAGATTACCCGGGTACATGTTGAAAGAATCCGCTCCGATACCACTGTAGCAACTCGTCACTACAATGATGTCGACATAATCTCATTTGATACCAGCAAAATACAGTTTACTTGAGGGAGGATAGGGATGACTAATTTTACGATCAGTATCGCGTAGCTATGAATTCATACGGGTACCGATACGGTTCAGCACTACCGATTTCGCATCTGCAGCACCCTTAGTATCGTAAATAATACCATCATACAGGTAATCGACGGCTGTACTGGTGGTACTAGCGGGGTGCGGAGGCTCGCTGTTGGGATTGCTTGGCGACAATAATCCAGGGCCTGCCCTGGCCGGCGTCGCGGACGTTTCCTGTATAATTAGATTATTACCGAGAATAGATAGATACGGCCAACACATGTGTACCCGCAGCACATAAAACAGTGCCAAAGTACTGCGTCCTGGCATCGCTTCATGACTGCTGATGATAGCATCTAGTACAACTACAATAGCGGGCATTGAAAAAATGAAATAACAATTGCTATACGCGGCTTTGGAGCTACGGGTACCTGTAGATTTGCTTGGGACAATAAATAACAATTGCGACACGTGCTTGGAGCCAGTACGGGTACTTGCTCCTTCGAGCTAACTTGTAGTACGCGGCCTGGGAGCTACTGCCTCGGGAGAATGTGTGGTACACGTACCACGTTTGTGGTACACGTACCACAAAAAGTGGGCATCTTAGGAGCCCCCAGACAGACCCCCAAAAAGTATGTCTCATTCAAAAATGGGTCAGGATCATGCATAAGCCCCTTTTCAACTCATTTTCTCTCAAAATTTGAAAATCGGCCGCAACTATTCGCCATGGCGGCGATTTTGACCCCATCTACCCACCCGAGCAGTAGCGCTCGTAACGTTCGGATAGGTCAAAGAGTATCGGCTCGTAGGGGGCCTATAGAGGAGCTAAGGCCCGACTCGACGCGCCATCAACGTGCTCGGAAGTATGGCTTAGTTAGTCATTGCGTCGGTGGGATCGAAGTTGTGGACTGTGCGGTGGGATGATGATGCCGAAACTACCGAGTGTGGCGGTTAGCATCTGAAAGCTAAACGCTAGCACAAATCTGTTCTAGTCTGTCTAGTTTGTTGTCGCAAGATGGCAAATGATGTTGTCGAGAGGCAATTGATGAGAGATGTCTCACTGCTGTACTTAGGCAGTAGATGTTGTAAGTGAACAAAGGAATTGTTAAAAGGTTCTGTCACCTCCCTCTACTGCACTGGGCTTAAATAGGTTTCAGCCCAGACTAGTTACGCCTGCAAGCTACGCTTACGTGTCAGGCGTTAGTGCTGCTCAACCGTCGTCATCTGTCCTCGAGACACGGCATGTCTAGCATTGGGTTTCACGACGCGGCTCCTTCTGCATTGAAGAGCTCGTTCTGGCGCGCCATCTGGCTAGTTAGATTAATTATGCATATCTGTACGTACCGGGAGGTACTGGTCGCACTGTAGCATCAAAACCATTACCATATTGCAGTAGCGACGTACCCACTAGTATACGTCCGTCCTGTGGAAAAGCACGATTTGGTATCCGTAACGAGTACCTGTACAATGTCTTGCAATGTACTGTTGCAAGACTGTACTCGTCACACTCGTACCCTCCCCCTCTTGACAGATCAATGAGGCCACCGCGAGGCAGACCTCCGTGGTTCTTGGCTCCTTTACTGAAGCAATTACTGGGACTCAGGAATGCGCGCTGGGAAAGCGTGCATGAAGTCAATGTACGCCTGAGTCTTGGCGAACTTGCGCCATTGGGACGTCTCCAAGAATTCTTGTAACGCAATTGTTCGATGCACCTCGTTCAAACGGTGCCAGACAGGTGGAATGTCGTCATCACTGAAGCGCGTCATGAAGAGCAAATATTTGCCTCGTCGCCCAGGTAGCGACTTGATGCACACAGCAGAGATGTGCGACACGTCAAACTCCTCATCGTCTCCTTCAGGTACAGTTACTGGGACAGCTGGTCGTAGTGGAGCGGTAGAGCAGGGTCGTAAGTTGTTAACATGGAACACATGATGTAAGCGTACTGCCGCTGGTAGTTTCAATCTGTAACTGTGTTTTCCAATCTGCTCCTCCACTGAAAAAGGGCCGAGCTGTCTGTCTCTGAGTTTCCTGTTCGGTTGTCCTCGCAGAAAAGATTTGCTGTGACGACTGACACCTTGTCTCCCTTAGCGAAGTGTGGCGATGTAGACGGTTCTGTGCGCGCTTGCATCTCGTCCTTATGTAGCTGTAACACAGAGCGTACAAGGTTGTGAACTTCCTGTAACAATCTTAACCGTTCTGTTGCGTCTTGCGAAATTGGAATCGACGGTCGCATGCTGAAGAGCATGTCAGGAGGCTCCTCAGGAGAAAAACCAAAGTTAGCCTCGAACGGTGTGTGCTCAATTCCGAGTGCACGCGAAGCGTTGTACGCAAACTCCACTTGCGGTAAAAGTGTCGACCAGTCAGAGCCATCATAGCAACAGAAGCAACGAAGAAGCTGCTGAAACGTGCTGTTCACGCGCTCTGTCAATCCGTCTGTTTCTGGGTGTCGGCTGGAAGACATGTTCAGACGCGTTCCAAGGCGTCTCCAGAGTGTCTGCCAGAAAGCGCTGACAAATTTTGGGTCGCGGTCGCTGATTAGCACACGGGGAAGTCCATGTAAGCGGTAGACTCCCTGTAAAAACAAAGTGGCAGTTTCTTCGGCAGTAATCGACTCTGTACATGGCAGAAAATGGGCCATTCGAGTTAGATGGTCTACCACGATCAGCACACTATTAAAGCCATTGCTTTCAGGCAAGTGTGTCAGGTAGTCAAGACCAATCGTGTGCCACGGTCTGGGTGGATCAGGCAATGGGTAAAGAGTCGCAGCCATCTGCGGTCGAATCTTCGCTCGTCGGCACACGACGCAGCGTTCACAAAAATCTTTCACGTCTTGGCGGATTCGTTTCCACCAGAATCTGTCGAGTGCTTTAGCAAGAGTGCTAGCAACTCCTCTGTGACCAGCTGACGAACTTTCGTGCAGCTCTGTGATCAATCTCAGTCGGAGCTCAGAGTTCTGTGGAATACAGAGGCGATTGAGACGCCAAAAATACCCGTCTCTGGCTTCTATCCGGCTGTCTCTTGTCCACTCACCATCGTCCCCATGAAACGAATCTTGTGAGAACCCCTCGCGAATGAGATCAGCGAACTCAGGGCTCAGCTGCAACGCTTCAACAGTCAGTGAATTTAACCGTGCGTCGTCAAACAGCAGCTGGGACTTCCGTCGTAATTCTCGATCTGACGGAACCTCGCCATCCCAAAATAAGGGTATTGTGGCCTGAGGTACGAAGTCTGGACGCCGGCTTAACGGGTCGGCTTCGTTCGGAGCTCCCTTGCGATATGCAAGTGTCATCGAGCCCACAAACGGTTGCAAATCCCGCAGGTATCTTGCTATTTCAGTAGAGCGCCGCGCACTGCCAGTAATTCTTGTTCGTGGACAAGATAGTGTACCACATGCATGTTCATCTTTCGAGCATGATACGCAACATGTTGTAGTCAAATACCTTGGTCTTGTAACAACACATCTCCCACTACAAATCCAAAAGCATCCGTGTACAAGTTATACCTTGCATTAGGAGAAGTGTCAAGAATTACCAGGACTGGTGCACGTACCATCGCGTCTTTAATTTGCTCGAATACTCAATGGGCTTGAGGAGTCCAGCGAAATTCCGGTGTCTTCTTGGCCATGTCCGTTAATGGGGTTGCTAGGGTTGCGACTTCCGGTTGATAAACTTCCGGTAATATCCAGCAAGTCCCAAAAATCCTCGTACTTCTGTCACAGACTTCGGCCGGGGCCATTTTTGTACTGCCTCCACTTTGTCGGTGTCCATTCGGATCTGTCCAGCTTCCGCCATATGTCCCAGGAAGTTAACGCTCTATCGTCCGAAGTAACACTTAGAGAGTTTGATATGCACCTGGTGTCGTTGCAGCTCTCGTAACACGAGTCGGACGTGCTCGAGGTTGTGGCGGTTAGCCTCTGAAAGCTAAACGCTAGCACAAATCTGTTCTAGTCTGTCTAGCTCTGTGTCGTAAGATTGCAGAATGATGTTGTCGAGAGGCAATTGATGAAAGATGTTTCACTGCTGTACTTGGGCAGTAGATGTTGTAAATGAACAAAGGAATTGTTAAAAGGTTCTGTCACCTCCCTCTACTGCACTGGGCTTAAATAGGTTTCAGCCCAGACTGGTTACGCCTGCAAGCTATGCTTACGTGTCAGGCGTTAGTGCTGTTCAACCGTCGTCATCTGCCTCGAGACGCGGCCTGCCTAGCATTGGGTTTCACGACGCGGCTCCTTCTGCATTGGAGAGCTCGTTCTGGCGCGTCATCTGGCTAGTTAGATTAATTATGCATATCTGTACGTACCGGGAGGTACTGGTCGTACTGTAGCATCAGCACCATTACAATATTGCAGTAGCGACGTACCCACGAGTATACGTCCGTCCTGTGGAAAAGCACGAATTGGAATTCGTAACGAGTACCTGTACAATGTCTTGCAATGTACTGTTGCAGGACTGTACTCGTCACACTCGTACCCTCCCCCTCTTGACAGATCAATGAGGTCGCCGCGAGGCAGACCTCCGTGGTTCTTGGCTCCTTTACTGAAGCAATTACTGGGACTCAGGAATGCGCGCTGGGTGAGCGTGCATAAAATCAATGTACGCCTGAGTCTTGGCGAACTTGCGCCATTGGGGCGTCTCCAAGAATTCTTGTAACGCAACTGTTCGATGCACCTCGTTCAATCGGTGCCAGACAGGTGGAATGTCGTCATCACTGAAATGCGTCATGAAGAGCAAATATTTGCCTCGTCGCCCAGGTAGCGACTTGATGCACACAGCAGAGATGTGTGAGATGTCAAACTCCTCGTCGTCTCCTTCAGGGACAGTCACCGGGACAGCTGGCCGTAGCAGAGCGGTAGAGCAGGGTCTTAAGTTGTTAACATGGAACACATGATGTAAGCGTACTGTCGCTGGAAGTTTTAATCTGTAACTGTGTTTCCCAATCTGCTCCTCCACTGAAAAAGGACCAAGCTGTCTGTCTCTGAGTTTCCTGTTCGGCTGTCCTCGCAGAAAAAGATTTGTTGTGACGACTGACATCTTGTCTCCCTTTGGTTCTGTGCGCGCTTGCATCTCGTTCTTGTGTAGTTGTAACACTGAGCGTACCAAGCTGTGTACTTCCTGTAACAATCTCAACCGTTCTGTTGCGTCTTGCGAAAAAGGAATCGATGGTCGCATGCTGAAGAGCAGGTCAGGAGGCTCCTCAGGAGAAAAGCCAAAGTTAGCCTCGAACGGTGTGTGCTCAATTCCAAGTGCACGCGAAGCGTTGTACGCAAACTCCACTTGTGGTAGAAGTGTCGACCAGTCAGAGCCATCATAGCAACAGAAGCAACGAAGAAGCTGCTGAAACGTGCTGTTCACGCGTTCTGTTAGTCCGTCTGTTTCTGGGTGTCGGCTGGTAGACATGTTTAGTCGCGTTCCAAGGCGTCTCCACAATGTCTGCCAGAAGGCGCTGACAAATTTTGGGTCGCGGTTACTGATCAGCACTCGGGGCAGTCCATGTAAACGGTAGACTCCCTGTAAAAACAAAGTTGCAGTTTCTTCGGCAGTAATCGACTCTGTGCATGGCAGAAAATGGGCCATTCGAGTTAGATGGTCTACTACAATCAGCACACTGTTAAAGCCGTTGCTCTCAGGCAAGTGTGTCAGGTAGTCAAGACCAACTGTGTGCCACGGTCTGGGTGGAACAGGTAACGGGTAAAGAGTCGCGGCCATTTGAGGTCGAATCTTCGCTCGTCGGCACACGACGCAGCGTTCACAAAAATCTTTCACATCTTGGCGGATTCGTTTCCACCAGAATCTGTCGAGTGCTTTAGCAAGAGTGCTAGCAACTCCTCTGTGACCGGCTGACGAACTTTCGTGCAGCTCTGTGATCAATCTCAGTCGGAGCTCAGAGTTCTGTGGAATACAGAGGCGATTGAGACGCCAAAAATACCCGTCTCTGGCTTCTATCCGGCTGTCTCTTGTCCACTCACCATCGTCCCCATGAAACGAATCTTGTGAGAACCCCTCGCGAATGAGATCAGCGAACTCAGGGCTCAGCTGCAACGCTTCAACAGTCAGTGAATTTAACCGTGCGTCGTCAAACAGCAGCTGGGACTTCCGTCGTAATTCTCGATCTGACGGAACCTCGCCATCCCAAAATAAGGGTATTGTGGCCTGAGGTACGAAGTCTGGACGCCGGCTTAACGGGTCGGCTTCGTTCGGAGCTCCCTTGCGATATGCAAGTGTCATCGAGCCCACAAACGGTTGCAAATCCCGCAGGTATCTTGCTTGCCGCTTGTTCAGCCTGTTGTTGGGTTGCCTGAGCAGATGTCGCAGTGTGTCGTGGTCTGTTACGACAAGGAACTTAGAACAGCCTTCAAGATAGCACCTCCAATGCTTGACAGCTTCGCATACGGCCAAAGCTTCTAAGTCGTACGCAGAGTAAGTGTTACCACGTTCAGCTGGATTCAGCTTACGCGCCCAGTAAGAGACTGGTTGAAGACCGCCTCCTTGGTCTTGCAACAGGACTGATGCAATCCCCACTGTTGAAGCATCTGTAGCCACGGTGAACGTCGCGTCCGAGCCGACCTCCGGAAGGATCAAGCATGGCGCGGAAATGAGCCGTAACTTGAGAGTCTCGAAGGCTTCCAAACAGGCAGGCGTCAGCGTAACCTTCTATGGCTGGGACTTCCGCAGTAAGTCCGTCAATGGAGCCGTAAGGTCGCTAAAATGGTGTATAAATCTCGCATAGAAGTTGCAGAACTGTACGAAACTGCGAACCTCCTTCTGCGTCTTGGGCACTGGCCAGTCTGCAACGGCCTCGACTTTCTTTGTGGAAACCGAAATTTTTCCGGCTGACACAGTGTAGCTCAGATACTCCATTTCTTGCAATCCGATGAAGCATTTCTTAAGGCGTAATTTTAGCCCTTCCTCCTTGAATCGCTGTAGCACTAGACGTAGGTGCTCCAGGTGCTCTTCCAGAGTTCGACTGTAGATACAGACGTCATCCAGGTAGACTGTCACGAACTTATGTAAAAAGTCGCGAAGAATGTCGTTCATCATCCTCTGAAATGTAGCTGGTGCGTTGCACAGCCCAAACGGCATGGCGACCCATTCCATTAAGCCATCAGGGGTCTGAAAAGCCGTCTTGTGAACGTCCTGATCACGCACTCGAACTTGCCAGAATCCAGAAGCGAGGTCGAGGTGTGTGTAAAAATTCGCGTCCTTAAGTTCGTCCAGAGTGTCGTCCACACGCGGTAGCGGGTAAGCATCTTTACGCGTAACCTCGTTAAGACCACGGTAGTCAATGCACATACGTAGCGAGCCATCAGCTTTTCGCACAAAAAGAATTGGCGAGCCGAACTCACTGTAGCTGGGGCGTATCAAACCAGCTTCCACTGCGTCTTTAAGCTGTCGATTAAGCTCAGCGCGCTCTGCGGGTGACAATCTGTTCAAACGTTGGCGTCGCATTGGGCCAATTGTTTCAATGGGATGATCCCACTGTCGGCTTACAGGTGGAGAGTCGACAGGTTGCAGTAACTCCGGGAAGTCATCGAAGAGTAAAGATTGGAAGTTGTCACGTTGTTCTGCTGTTAGTTCCTCTCTAGTGTGGAAGTCTGTCGATTGTTCGGCGGCTGATGTAAGTTCAATGACGTAAAAATCAGCGTGGCGTCCCCTGCTGCGGCGCGTCTTGCGCATAAGCTTCTGAACTTTCGTAGACGACAGGAGTAGACACTCAGGGCGTCGTTCCTCAAGTGTAGTCTCCACTGTTGTGCCGTCCATTAGTGTAAAAATTCTGGTTGTACCAAATTGTAAAGAGGCATGTTCGTCATCAAGCCATGGTAAACCCAGGATTAAATCAGCTGTGCGTAAATCACGTAAGACGTTGAAAGTCCGTTGAAACTCGTGTCGAGCCAGCTCAAAAGTGACGTCACAGACTGTCGTAGAAGTCACTCGTTGTCCGTTAGCGAGTCGAACTGGAGTCTTACTTGCAGACTTTCGAGTCTGTAAAGCAAAGCGTCGTACAAAGTCCTCTGACACAAAATCAAGTGTCGCAGCGCAGTCCACTAATCCAAAAATTTGTTGTCCGCCATCAGGAGTTTTCACAGTGAGCTCAGTTCGCATTAACGGGCGAGCTTCCGTGAGGCCAGTCAGTAGTGCTGTAGCTGGCGAAGAAAATTGTCGCAGCGTAGCGATGGAAGGTTCCGCGTTGTCTGAAGGTATAGGTACCGAGTCGGGTTGATCAGGTGCTGTAGGTTCTGTTGAGTCGTTAAACGCACAATCTGCGTCGACTAACCACAGCTGTACAGGCCATGGGGCTGGAGCAACCACCTCCTGTTGCGCTGGGTTCTCCAGTGCCTGACGTGTAATAAGCTGTGTCCTTGCTGGGAATTCTTGATAGAGTTTCCAGTGCTTAGTCACCTGAGTAAATTTCGCCCACTTCGGTAGTACAAATACAGCCATCGTAGATGTCGGAGATGTTCGACGACAATTCTCGAAATGCTGCGCAATCTGCTCAGCTAACTCCCAGGGTGGGTTGATGAACACCCGTTCTCCTGTTAAATCTATGTCTAGAATCGAGTCACTCGGCGAACAGTGAGGTAAGTCACCGTGCGAGTTAAGACCTTCATCATCAGCACATCCCTCCAACCGCTTACGCTCCTCAGCTGTCATTGCATTTGCGAGTGAATTAAAATCTTCGCGGCCAGATGTCTGACCACGTCCACCATTGTTGCCACCTCCACGTCCACGTCCGCGGCCACGTCCACGGCCACCTTTGTTACGTTTCCAGACGTTAGAGGCTTCCTCGAAAGGGTCATCAAGGTTGCGCTTGCGTGAGGGCTGGGCAGATGGTCCAGCAGCAGACTTTGTATTGCCTAGTTCCGGCGAGTCTGTCACGACGTCATTCAAAAAGTTTTGCAGCTCCACTAGCGTAGTCTGGTATCCTTGCCGAGCTCGGTGTGACTTAGCTAGTCTCTTGAGCGCTTCGTTCGCTAGGCCATTAATGAAGCGTACACACTGTACCTCAGCTGTCAGGTGTTGACGAGACCGACGTAAGTAGTCGTTGTACTGTTTAGTGAAAACCGCGTAACTCATCGTGTTGCTCTGCGTAAAGCTTAGCAAAGCGTTAATTGCGTCGTCCTGAATGTTCGGAAGAAACGTCGACTTGCGTAACTCCGCAACAAGCTCGTTGTACGTAGATGGAATTGGAGGCTGATTTTTCCGGTTCAACCACCACCCACCCAGGTGTCCAGAAAACTGTGAAGTAACCCAGAACACTGCATCGTACGAGTCAGCCGTAATCCCAAGCATTATAAAACGCTGAGGCTGTGCTTCGAGCCAATCCTCCAGTACATGAGGTACTTGACCATTCTGGTACGGTGAAGTAATAGCAGCCTTACGCTGAGTCTCCGTGAGGGTCACAGATAGTCCAGCCAAGTTGTGGGTAGGCATCGGCATTCCCACTCGTAAATCCGTAGGTCCTTCACCAGTCAGTCGATTAATGTGTCCGCGAATCAGAAGCCATACAGAACCAGAGTCGACCGTCGTAAACCGGGAGTACATGTGGAACTGTCTCGGGATAGACGTGTCGTCTTGCATGACTGGAACATGTTGTGTGATTGCTCGATAAAAAGATTCCCACTGAGTCACGTAACCAAAGTGAAGTAATTCACTCTTGTGCTTCTCAGCACGAAGTAACCCCTTCTGTGAGGGCGTAAGTGTCAGACCGTCAATGTTGATGGTTTCCGGGACGACGTAGGTGCCATCCGGATTAACTGTCGACTGTGCCAAAACAGCCTGCTCGACCTGAGCAGGTGTACGTAAGTTGTTCGTAGCAAACAGGACAGGAATAGAAGCCGAGTACACGTAGACAAGCTGTCGTCCTTGAGGTAGTGTAACGTTAACAGGTTCACCACTCAACAGCGTCAAATCATCCGGTGTCAAAATAAGACCGGTCTCCTCGTGTAACTCGCGAATAGCAGCGTCGACAGGCTCTTCGTTAGGTAAGACAGAGCCAGCTGGGAACCAAGTTTTACCAGAACGAGGCTCACGCTGAAACACCAACTTCAAGTCCGACGGTTTAGTTCCTCCAACGTGAATTACTAAAACCACGTAATGTCCAGCTCCTAGAGAAGCCATCTCAACTCAATCAAACAACGTCGAGCAGATCAACGAGCAACGAAAGCGTGCGTCGACCAAAGAGCTCCGAAACCAGTGTGGCGGTTAGCCTCTGAAAGCTAAACGCTAGCACAAATCTGTTCTAGTCTGTCTAGTTCTGTTGTTGCAAGATGGCAAATGATGTTGTCGAGAGGCAATTGATGAGAGATGTTTCACTGCTGTACTTAGGCAGTAGATGTTGTAAGTGAACAAAGGAATTGTTAAAAGGTTCTGTCACCTCCCTCTACTGCACTGGGCTTAAATAGGTTTCAGCCCAGACTAGTTACGCCTGCAAGCTTCGCTTACGTGTCAGGCGTTAGTGCTGCTCAACCGTCGTCATCTGTCCTCGAGACACGGCATGTCTAGCATTGGGTTTCACGACGCGGCTCCTTCTGCATTGAAGAGCTCGTTCTGGCGCGTCATCTGGCTAGTTAGATTAATTATGCATATCTGTACGTACCGGGAGGTACTGGTCGCACTGTAGCATCAGCACCATTACAATATTGCAGTAGCGACGTACCCACTAGCATACGTCCGTCCTGTGGAAAAGCACGATTTGGTATCCGTAACGAGTACCTGCACAATGTCTTGCAATGTACTGTTGCAGGACTGTACTCGTCACACGAGCGATCCACTCAACTCCGGTCCGAACTACCTATTGCCGAGCAACAAATTGCTCTTTCATCGCCTCCCACGCCCGGCGATGACGACTTGAATTGGAAACCAATAGCTCCTCACCCTCCCAATACCTTGCATGAGTTTCGTGGAGAGTTTTTGTGTGCCGACGCCGGTATGCGGGCGTCACCGACGGAGGGTAGTGGTAGTGAAATGCCAGAAAATTTGACTTTTGAAAACCCGCCGGCACTTCCCACCGACGCATCTCCTTCCGCTGACGCGTCCGCAGCTCGAATCATAGCGAGTAACATCACTCAAGCAACCCATAGTACTGACCCCGACGCCTTTGAGGAGGAGGACCCTCAAGACCAGCCTCACCTGGCGTTAGATAGCGACGAGGAGGAGGAGGATGGAGCGGACGATGACCCACTTCGCGAGGCTGAAGAGTACCTACGCCGACTGGTTGGTGATATAGTAGAGAAGATGGCACCTGGAGAGGAGACTGCTATTTGGACGGTTGTTTTTGGAGTTGCCACAAACACTCGTAGAGAGAGGGTCGCTAATTTTAGAGAGAAGGGAGTGGGCCTTAAAGGTGGAATCCCAACGTTTAAAGATGGCGAAGTTGACTTGCTTTCCCTATGGCTACACCTCTACCCAGGAAAAATCGAAGAAGATCTATACCGCTTAAACGAGGAGGGCTTTAGGAAAAAAGCAAGTTGGAAACCATTCACTCAGCATGAATGGATTGTCTTTATTAGGATAATTTATGCTGCTCGACAGTTTAATCAACTCGGGAAGGAACTTTGGACATCGGAGGCGACAAGAGTGAGTGAGGCACATGATTTTGGACGCTTCATGAAGAGCTACCGCTTCAAGCTCACCCGCAGATGGTCATGTACTCTAAGGGAGACCTCTCAGCTTCCCAAATTGACCCATGGGCTATGTTTCATCACATGGTTAACGACTTCCACAACAATAGGGCAACGGCACTTCAACCGGGGATGACCCAGACATTGGATGAGTCCATGTCTAGCTACAATGCCCGTAAAGACAAGCGAGGAGGCTTACCAAACATATCTTTCATTCTACGTAAGCCCAAGCCCTTGGGAACAGAGTTCAAGACGATGTGTGATGCTGACACTGGAGTAATGACGTGGGTTGAAGTGCAAGAGGGGAGGACGGCTATGAGACAAAAAGCATTTAGTCGGGAGATGGGAACAACGTGTGCTACGGTTGTGCGCGCGATGGAATCAACCGCCATCCAACATGGGACAACACTACTTGGCGATAGTTGGTTTGCGTCTGTTAAGATGCGAAGGTATATTAATGTGCATGAATCTTAGGGGACTTCAAGGTGATACTGAACATATGTTACACGTCCCTTTAGACTGCGTTACGGGCATCCAAGAGGGGGCACCATTTCACTGTTATTGTGAAAACTACTTGCTTTGAAAAGTGTAGGGCTTATGGTAGAGGTTTGAACCGACTTTGGTCCTTGAAAGGTGGGAGGATGGCCCGACAGAGAGGTAGTGCGCTCTAAGTGTGAGCATCGCCCAATGTACCAAACGGACTTCTTCCTTGACAGTATTAAATAATTAAGTACTATTGAAAAATATCGCTCCGTACCACACGTTTTTGTGGTACACGTACCGTACCACACATTCTCCCGAGGCACTAGAGATGGCACTCAGTACTTTACTGACCAGACAAGCACATCTGCGAAATACATTTAATGATTGGTTTACAAGAAAGGCAGTGGAAAACACCAAGCAATAAGGAGCAGCTTGAGGGGAAAACCCACATGCCTAAGCCCGAGGAACAAGAAGGCATGCCATAGCATTAGCAGTGCCCTACTGCAAAGCGTCACGAAGATAGGAACCCAAAGTACCATGAAGAATAGCAAAAAGATGTTACATGAATTCTCGCTACACATCCCCCCAAAAACCTCGGGAAAGGGTTGAGAAGAAGATCGACGCACGAAATGTTGCATGCGGACATAACTGTCAAAACGCAATGAACGAGAGTCTGTAGTACCCATGCAAGGAAAGCGACGAATTGCCACCAAAATAGCTAGGCGATCAACCAACTCAGCCGCATAGGCGCCAATCGGCCCCCATTCTCTAGAGCGAAGGGGTAGTAATCATCCATCGACTGAACCGAAGGCGTGCCAAGCAAAGCGGAAGTGCGGAGGTCCGCATCAAGTTTGCCATGCTGAGCTCCCAATGCAAGACGACTGCCTGGGAGTGGGAGACGATCACCTATACGAGGAACATTGGTGTTCGTGCGTACACTAGTGACCGTCACATCAACAACAAGATGACGGTGCGGAGCCATGAAGTCTAACCAAACCACACTCCCATGTCGATCTCGACAAGCTCCCCATCGAATCGGGGGACCTGCAACCGCAAGTCCCGCCCCTAAGTAGCCCCCGCTTCAAGCACGTGGACAATCCGATCGTGAAGCGTGATTACATACCAAGAGCACGGGCACCGGGAAATGTGGTCCATAATCATAGCAACGGTGGAGCCCTCACCCGACATAGAGGTGCCCGATACCGTCGACGAAGATACAGGCCCACGAGACTCGGAAGGAACCTCATTGCACCGTGGGCACTTCCGAGCATGAGAGGCGCGCTCCGCATTGAGGCCCAACACCCGGTGCGCTGCCATCGTATAGCAATCGGATGGCACCATGAAATTGGACTCATGTGAAGCGAAAGAGAGAGCCAACGCCCCGGGATTCGTACATGAAATCACCCTCATATAGTCCGGTGGGGAAGGTCTGGAAAACGCAAAGAGGTCAAGGCAGACTCGGGCACGAAGAATGCGCGAAATGTGGCTCGGGCCCGTTGAATGTGCCCCCCAAAATCTCCTTGTCGGATACCCGTACTAGACAAGACCGTGCCATTCACGAGTGGAGCATCGTTGGGGTCGAACTAATACACAATGAAGGCCCGTGAATATATCATATCAACCAGCGGGATGATAGGATGCAAGTCAGGATTCTTGGGTGTCGAAGGAGGGAGGGCATGTCACCGTAGCCGGATCCGACGGCCCGCGGGGCACGGATTTTTTCAAAAACCCTCCGTGGGAGGTTTTGTGTCGCTCCCCCCGTCGCAACCATCCTTCTTGCTGCTTAGGCGTACTCCTCCCCCGGGAGGTGAAGCTTGGCGACATAGTCGGCAGCCAATGAGCGCCTTGTCATGCTTCCCGATTGTTTGCCATGTATCCGGCGTTGTAAATACGCCCGTAACCTCCTCGCGTCCCCCCAAAGAATACATGGACTACTCGTACCATTCACATGCATGACGGTAACCACTCCCGTATCCATGCATACATTTCTATCTATGTTGAGGAGCAATGGGAAACCCTATGTAAACCATAAAACCCTTCCAGGCGGCAGTTGATCATAAGGATCACCGCCTCTAGACCGATCCGCTTCTCCGCATGCGACTGTCCTCCTCCTTGAGTCTGTTGTAAGTAATACTTACAAGTTAATTGTTACATATAGCTAATGTAAGCTAGTCTAGATATGCTTAGTACATGTCTAGACGAGATACAAGTGAGCATGTAGAACCGTGCGTACACGTTCAATATAGAAGGTAACTAACGCACACGTAGTAATAGTCACAATCACACAAAAGGACAATCAAAGAGACGACTAATTTGAGGCTTGGTTTCGGGACAAAGGAAGTGGAGAGCTAAGTCTAGCGACATCTTTGTACCAAATCACGTAGTCTATCGTTGTGTATTCTAACGACATTCCGCGCCGACACCCACCCCGCCGTATTACCTCAGCGACGTAGGTCAACGGGCGGCCAACCTAAATGCTATAGCGCCCCGACCAAGACCTCTCACAAAGATGCTACCGGTTTGGTGTCACTTACTTTCTAAACTGTTCACTCGGGGGGGATGTAGCAGTGAGTGGATACAAGGTTTAGGAATGGTAGCCAGGGGGCTTGCAAGCTTACCCCTTAGCTTGGCTATTGGAGTAAGCGTAAGCACATCATGTATCACTTTTATCCACCAAGGGAGGGGAACTATTTATTTTCAAAAATTGAGCTTTTCGTTTAGCAGTGTGCAATATGTGCGGCCGGTGTATACTAGAGATTGCATACACGACCCCGTAGCGGTTTCTTGCTTCGGCTTAGGAGTATCTCGGATACTTGATACCGGCCGAATCCCACAGCGTGGGACATATATGACAGGTATGGGTGGGCGCGTAGACAACAGTACAACCGCCCGGTGTTTACTACCGAAGGTTGCATGCACCATTCTATAGAGGTTTCTTGCTCCGGCTTTAGGCGTATCTCGGATACTTAATACCGGCCGAATCCCGCAGCCTTAGACATATATGACAGGTGCGGGGATTGTTAGACAACAATATAAGCGTCCAATGTATACTACCGGAGGTTGCATACATGACCACATAGCGGTTTCTTGCTTCGGCTTTATGAGTATTTCGAATACTTGATATTGGCCAAAGCACGCAGCCTTGGAAATGTATGGTAGGCTGCGGGAGGGCCCGTAGACAACAAAATAAGCGCCCGGCGTATGCTGCCGGAAGTTGTACGCACGACCCCATAGTGGTTTCTTGCTTTGGATTTAGGCGTATATTGGATAGTTGATACTAGCCGAAGCTATCAACATGGGAAATAAATGTCAGGTACGGGAGGGCCCGTAGACAACAATATAAGCGCCCGGTGTATACTAGAGGTTGCATGCCCGACCCCATAGCGGTTTCTTGCTTCGGCTTTTGGAGTATCTCGGATACTTGATACCGGCCGAATCCCGCAGCGTGGGACATATATGGCGGGTGTGGGCGGACCCGTAGACAACAACATAACCGCTCGGTGTATAATGCCGGAGGTTGCGTACACGAGCCCATAACGGTTTCCTACTTCGGCTTTATGAGTATCTCGAATAATGAAAATTAAAATGATTTACAACAATACATGCAAACTTGACTGGTTGCTATCCAATAACGGCCATCGGTTGCTCAACCATTTAGAACACTTCAGAGCAAAGATTGGGCCGGGTACTCTTCGACCAGGTAAACTTGTCGACACACCTATCTATAATGTGTGCCGACGTTCCTCGGAGGTTAAAAGACTTTAAGCAACCGCAGTAATTGTTACGCCCCCCCCGCCTAAGCAGTTGCAAATGAAATAATATTGTAATCATAAAAAGCATATCTACAAAAAATTAAAGAGCCACTTGCCAAGAAATGCAAAATTAAATTGCTGCTCGACCTTCACGATGCACGGCCCGCTCCCACCGAGCCGGGTTGCCGACCGGCCTAGGCCGATCGAAGATCGAGAGGGGCGACGGGCCAGCGTAATCTAGCTCTCGCGTGACTTCGGTCTTGCCGGAGAAAGGAGGGGGAAGGCTAGCAAAAAACCCGCCCTCACGTTGTCGCTCGTCGATCCCGCCGCCGCATCCCGTTAGCCCCGCCCCAAGTACGTAGCCGCTCCTCCCGTCGCGACTTTCCTCCTAGTCGAGGTCCCCCGTCACCTTGAGGGCAAGTGGGGGGGCCACGACTACCACCAAAAAAAGCTAGCGCTCTTGCCGCCGCTCACGAAAGTTTTCTCGGGCATTTCCCCAGATTTTTTCCTGTCCGGTACCCGGGTTCATGTCTAGAAAACTAGTCAGTGGCCGTGCCCTCAGCCCACCGATCGCGCGTCCGTCGAGCACCATTGTTTCGAGTGCGAGCCTCCGCGCTGACCCGGGCTTGCACTTAATTATATTACGTGTGCATGTCGATAATGGGTAGCGGTGGGGTAGGGCATGGTCACCGTTGCTATATCCTTCGGGCCGCGGGGTATGGACGTTATCGCAAAACCCTCCGTACATGGTTCTCCGGCGGCGGATGATCCGGAGGATCGCTGCCGCCGGACCACGCCGCTCTTCCCGTCGCGACAATCCTCCTCTCTGTTGGTGTCGTGCTGCCCCCTCTTAGGTCTAGTCAACCGTAGCAAGCTAGTCGGCAAGCAACGAGCACCCTTCCCCGGCCCCGCTTCCCGGGTGTCCGCCGCCAACTCCAACACCCTCAACCTACA
This sequence comes from Tetraselmis chui, assembly GCA_026401115.1. NCBI lineage: Eukaryota > Viridiplantae > Chlorophyta > Chlorodendrophyceae > Chlorodendrales > Chlorodendraceae > Tetraselmis > Tetraselmis chui. The sequence goes on from JAPMLY010001621.1 coordinate 19,556, forward strand.
ACTAATCCACCCGTACCCTCTGCGCCAAAAATATTTCACAGATACTGCCCCCGCCTCCTTATCATGAGAGTGTCTAGGAGTATTTAGTCTAAAAAAAACATATCGGACAGGTCGAAAGGGAGATCTTAGTAGTGCCGGTGTACGGATACTTCAATTTCCAAAACCCTCCGTACATGGCTTCCCGACAAGTGATGATCGCGCGAACCGCATGTGCCGGTACCTCGTTTAGCCCCCTACCGTGCCAAGCATGGCACGGTTACATGGTTACCGGCGTCCATGGTTGCATGGTTGTGAGGTGCTACTTTGGTTAGGCTAAGTTGGCAACCTTAGAATAATAGTCGAACTTAATCTCTGGATCTAATTATACAACGTAGAGATAATTGATAAGATTGTCTTAGGAACATGGCTTCTTACAGCATGGGTGTGGGGTAATTCTGGTTTATTGTGCCGGTCTGGGTCTCTCCCATGGCCAGTAAGTCCCCGTCTTAAATATCCACGCCTCATGCTTTCTAGAAACAGCCTTAGAACTTGTTACTTGTGCTGCCAACTAACTAAACCAAACTATTACTAGCGATACAGATTATTTGAATTAACTCTATACCGTCTTGTATAAACATATCGCACAAGCCCATCGAATTATCAAGAAAAGAACCATATAGAAGAGATACCGCTAGTAACTATGTATTGTCCGGGAAAATACGGCGACAAAGTGACATTGCCGTGATAACAATGAGAGAGTCACTGAATATCGCTAAGATACATGTACCATTTAGAGGAAATAAATAATGTCTGATGCTAGCACTTAGATAAATGGGCATGGATATGACACTCTCCCCTCCTTAAGCACCATCGTCCTCGCGGTGCAGCACTCAAGATCTTGGTATCATCTTCGGTGTTCTTGCATGCCAACGGTTGCAAAATCTGACAAAGTCATGGGTCGCAGAAAAGTCTCGATAAACATCCGTTCGAAGAAATTCGGAAAATATGTTTAAGTGGTCGACTCCTCGCATCTGCTCCCAAGTTTCCTCGCTAGGTACGTTGAAAGGTGCCGCCCAACGAACTTTGAACAAAAGTACAGTGCCGTTGGAGTTGAAGGCCACGTCGAATAGTCGGTCGACCTCAAATCGCTTCGCATCGTGTACAATCGGAACTGGCTGCGCACTGTCGGCATGTTTTGTGTCCGAATTCCATTTTTCCAGTAGACTTGCGTGTACAACATCATGAATCCGTACTCCAAGGGGTAGCTTAAGCCGAAACGCAGCCGGGGAAACTTCCTCCGTAGTGAGAAACGAGCCAATGTAGCGGTCGCGTAGTTTAGAACTTGGCTGTTGTACAAATCGTAAATTTGCTGATTGAGCTTAACTTAGTCGCCAACTATAAAAGGTAATGGTAACCGATGCCGATTTGCAGATTCTTGCATATGCGCTTGGGCTGCCTTGATGCAGTCGTGGGCAAATCTGTGCATTTCAACAAGAATCTTCACTTGCTCTGGTAAAGTACGGCTCGGCTCGTTGTCTTCAAATGTAGCCGTCGTTGGAGATGTCGGCTCGAATCCCAGTGTCGCCTTAAATGGCGACATAGTCGTCGACGTAGAAACCGCTGCGTTAATCGCAAACTCCACGTTGGTAAGGTGTTGAACCCAATCGTCGTGCAAGGGGTGCACGTAGCAACGTATAACTTGCTCCCATGTTCATGCAATCCCCATCGCACACCTCACAACCCCCCACACACCCAGCGCAACCATCCTCATACTCCCCTGATGGGAACACAAACCATACCGCCACTCCAAATACATCGACTCCCCATACACCCACCACCTCTACACCCTACCCAATGACGCAGACACCTTCCTACCCCCCGACCAACACACAGGCCATCCCGCCCCTACCCCATTCGGCACACGTTGGATGGTCTACATCTACCTCGTCGCTAACCCCCTAGCCCTCTCCACTCTACCCTCACACACAGCCATGACCGCACTCCAAAACACACTCGAGTCTATCTACGACACACATCTCCCTCACCCCACCATCCCACCTCCACTCCTCACCGACACATACTCACCACACTCAGCAGGCATCTACCACCTCCCCCCCAATCCCACTCACCCCCTTACCTACCCCCACCCAGGAACGCATGAAACTAACATACTCCCCCACCAGAGGAGAACTTGCTTGGAATTGGCAGGACTTCGTCTACACAGACGGCACCAAAAAGGGAGGCTCCTCCCCCCTCGGAGCAGCCGCCACCCACCCCGCCTCGGACACCCGCATCAAAATTCTGGTGACCTCTACCCCTCCTTCACACACCATCAATCGCGCTAAATTAGCTAGCATAGACATAGGCCTCCAACTAGGCCATACCCATCTCCTCACAGATAGTGCGTGCTCCCTCCGCCTCATACAAGGCTACTTAAACTGCCCATCCGCTTACAGACACAACATCCACCGCGACACGCTCCACTCCATCACACACACCCTCAAAACCCGCTGCGACGCAGGCATCCGAACACACCTCGGCAAAATTAAAGCACACAACCACTCACTAGGAAACGGCCTCGCAGACACACTAGCCAACCAAGTTGCAGACGGACACCCACCCGACACATCATACACCACAGGTTCATACGTGTCGATAGGCCATTGGACATGGGTATACACCCTCATTCCACAAACCCTAGGGGAACCAATACCCTACATGTACACCAACCTCAAAACTGACGCTCGCACCCATAGCACCAAACACACTCACACACCCCTCTCACAAACATCCAAACACGGTGCCCTCCTCGCCCGCGCAGCGGAGGACGGCGCCGACTTCACCTTCCACAAAAAAGGCACAACACAAACCAACACCCAATTCACCCACAAGCAAGAATTCATGTAGGGAGTCCACAGCACCCGCCTCCTCACACACAACCCCACCCTGCGCTGCCCCATGTGTGGCCAATTCACTAGCAACGGTCACATGGCCGGTAACTGCCCAACCCTATTTGGCCTAAGACAGGACCGCCACAACAGCGCGCTACAACTCCTACTCTCCCTCTTGGAACGCCACAACGGCGGTCGCTGGGAGACCATCACGGCAGACTTCGGTAATAAACCCATCAAATCATTCATTCACCCCACACCCACCCACACCCCCCTTGACTGCCATCCGCCTCACCCCACCCACATGCCCACCCGCCTTGTTGATGTTGACGAAGGTCTCTCGCCCGACTCCCTGACCTCGTGCCCCGTCATCCTCCCCCCCCGAGATCCCCCCCCCCCCCCCCGCGCTACGACCCCGCGCGCACAAACCCGACGTTATCCGCCTCCTCGAACCTCGATTCGTCGGTCACACAAACGGTCGCCGCCGATACTCTTCAACTAAACATATTCAGATAGAGGAGTGGAAGTATTGCACGGACCACAACCTGTCTCAAACAGCCCACTTGATTCGTGCCAGATACACACCCCTTGCAAATGCCATCCGCAGCCAATGGCCATGTACTGAAGTAGACATCCTCCCCATCGTCATGAGCCGCACGGACACGCCGCAGTCATCCACCATCACAAGTCTCACCTCTCTCTTCACCCTCCGCACCGACCCCCCTGACAAACTCTTCATCAAAACACGACTCGACACGTCTCGCATCCTTTCACAACTCCATACGCACACTGCCCAATGGCTACATCATCTCCTACTTATAGACCGCATCAAATCCCGCACGACCTCTCGCCGCGCCTCCATACAATGCACCTTCTCATGCCCCTAATTGCACGCAGCCATCACCACGCATCGCACACTCCCCGGGGGGGAGTAAAACCCCGAGCACCCCTGGAGAGGTTGGATTAAGGCGGTTAACGGTCTAGCCCTGACTTGTAAGTTTCTTGTATGGCATAGTTGGGAGGGCCTAGAGGCAGCAACCGGCGCATACGGTACTTGGTGTAAACCGGCGCATACGGTACATGTTGTAAGCAATTTCAATTTCAATTTCAATTTGCTCCCATGTCTAATTCAGTTTTTCGGTTTGGCCATCTGTCTTGAGATGGTAGCTCGTCGAAATATTAAGCTTGGTGCCAGCAGCCCTAAATAGGGTTTGCCAGAAGTCGCTCATAAACCGGGGATCTCGATCGGATATCAATTTCCGTGGTAGACCAAAATGCCGGAATATAGCGCGGTGCATAACCTTCGCTAATTGCTCCGATGTAATCGTTTTTGTAATCGGCTCCGCAATCGTCTGTTTCGTACGCATAGAGACGAATACCACCACAACATCAAACCCATCGCACTCGGGAAGGTCCGTAATCATGTCAAGCGACACGTGTTCGAAGGGCCTGGTAGGTATCTCGTGCGATTGAAGGAGTCCATAGGGCTTGTGTCGCGCAACCTTGTTACGTTGCCATTTAACACAGTTGCGTACGTTGTGTTATACTGTCCACTTTAGTTAGGCCACCAAAACGTTCGGGTCATTGCCGACAATAGTCGAGTAATACCATGATGTCCCGCGGTCGGTGCGTCGTGTATTTCGTACACTACTCTCGATCGCAACATTGGAACGTCCGGAACATGCAGTCTTGTCCCGTAGGCGTACAAGACTCCATTCGAATGACGTACCAGCCAAGTAGGCAGAGATTTCCGGGTAGGCAAGTATTTATCCGAGTCGTAAGCGCCTTTGATTTCCGCATGAAGTCCAGAGTCATGTTTTAACGAGATTCCAGGGAAAGAAATTGCGCGTGTAACTCGCATTTTGCTTCGTCGTTGGTCCAATCGCGTAACATTTGTAGCTTTTGTAATGAGTCCTTCATGTCAGGTCGGCGAGACAAAGCATCCGCATGGTTGACTGCTCCCTTCTTTTACACGATGTCCATTTGTCGTTGATAAGGCGCTAAAACTTGTAGCCATCGCACCTATCGAGTAGAGAAATCGCGCTCCCAAAAGAAGCGTAACAACGTGTCGTGGTCCGTAATTACTATAAATCCCGCCGCGCCATCTAAGTGGCAACGGAATTTCAGTAGAGCGCCGCGCACTGCCAGTAATTCTTGTTCGTGGACAAGATAGTGTACCACATGCATGTTCATCTTTCGAGCATGATACGCAACATGTTGTAGTCAAATACCTTGGTCTTGTAACAACACATCTCCCACTACAAATCCAAAAGCATCCGTGTACAAGTTATACCTTGCATTAGGAGAAGTGTCAAGAATTACCAGGACTGGTGCACGTACCATCGCGTCTTTAATTTGCTCGAATACTCAATGGGCTTGAGGAGTCCAGCGAAATTCCGGTGTCTTCTTGGCCATGTCCGTTAATGGGGTTGCTAGGGTTGCGACTTCCGGTTGATAAACTTCCGGTAATATCCAGCAAGTCCCAAAAATCCTCGTACTTCTGTCACAGACTTCGGCCGGGGCCATTTTTGTACTGCCTCCACTTTGTCGGTGTCCATTCGGATCTGTCCAGCTGCAAATGATGTTGTCGAGAGGTAATTGATGAAAGATGTTTCACTGCTGTACTTGGGCAGTAGATGTTGTAAATGAACAAAGGAATTGTTAAAAGGTTCTGTCACCTCCCTCTACTGCACTGGGCTTAAATAGGTTTCAGCCCAGACTGGTTACGCCTGCAAGCTATGCTTACGTGTCAGGCGTTAGTGCTGTTCAACCGTCGTCATCTGCCTCGAGACGCGGCCTGCCTAGCATTGGGTTTCACGACGCGGCTCCTTCTGCATTGGAGAGCTCGTTCTGGCGCGTCATCTGGCTAGTTAGATTAATTATGCATATCTGTACGTACCGGGAGGTACTGGTCGTACTGTAGCATCAGCACCATTACAATATTGCAGTAGCGACGTACCCACGAGTATACGTCCGTCCTGTGGAAAAGCACGAATTGGAATTCGTAACGAGTACCTGTACAATGTCCTGCAATGTACTGTTGCAGGACTGTACTCGTCACACTCGTACCCTCCCCCTCTTGACAGATCAATGAGGTCGCCGCGAGGCAGACCTCCGTGGTTCTTGGCTCCTTTACTGAAGCAATTACTGGGACTCAGGAATGCGCGCTGGGTGAGCGTGCATAAAATCAATGTACGCCTGAGTCTTGGCGAACTTGCGCCATTGGGGCGTCTCCAAGAATTCTTGTAACGCAACTGTTCGATGCACCTCGTTCAATCGGTGCCAGACAGGTGGAATGTCGTCATCACTGAAATGCGTCATGAAGAGCAAATATTTGCCTCGTCGCCCAGGTAGCGACTTGATGCACACAGCAGAGATGTGTGAGATGTCAAACTCCTCGTCGTCTCCTTCAGGGACAGTCACCGGGACAGCTGGCCGTAGCAGAGCGGTAGAGCAGGGTCTTAAGTTGTTAACGTGGAACACAGGATGTAAGCGTACTGTCGCTGGAAGTTTTAATCTGTAACTGTGTTTCCCAATCTGCTCCTCCACTGAAAAAGGGCCAAGCTGTCTGTCTCTGAGTTTCCTGTTCGGCTGTCCTCGCAGAAAAAGATTTGCTGTGACGACTGACACCTTGTCTCCCTTAGCGAAGTGTGGCGCTGTAGACGGTTCTGTGCGCGCTTGCATCTCGTTCTTGTGTAGTTGTAACACTGAGCGTACCAAGCTGTGTACTTCCTGTAACAATCTCAACCGTTCTGTTGCGTCTTGCGAAAAAGGAATCGATGGTCGCATGCTGAAGAGCAGGTCAGGAGGCTCCTCAGGAGAAAAACCAAAGTTAGCCTCGAACGGCGTGTGCTCAATTCCAAGTGCACGCGAAGCGTTGTACGCAAACTCCACTTGCGGTAAAAGTGTCGACCAGTCAGAGCCATCATAGCAACAGAAGCAACGAAGAAGCTGCTGAAACGTGCTGTTCACGCGCTCTGTCAGTCCGTCTGTTTCTGGGTGTCGGCTGGTAGACATGTTTAGTCGCGTTCCAAGGCGTCTCCACAATGTCTGCCAGAAGGCGCTGACAAATTTCGGGTCGCGGTCACTGATCAGCACTCGGGGCAGTCCATGTAAACGGTAGACTCCCTGTAAAAACAAAGTTGCAGTTTCTTCGGCAGTAATCGACTCTGTGCATGGCAGAAAATGGGCCATTCGAGTTAGATGGTCTACTACAATCAGCACACTGTTAAAGCCGTTGCTCTCAGGCAAGTGTGTCAGGTAGTCAAGACCAACTGTGTGCCACGGTCTGGGTGGAACAGGTAACGGGTAAAGAGTCGCGGCCATCTGAGGTCGAATCTTCGCTCGTCGGCACACGACGCAGCGTTCACAAAAATCTTTCACATCTTGGCGGATTCGTTTCCACCAGAATCTGTCGAGTGCTTTAGCAAGAGTGCTAGCAACTCCTCTGTGACCGGCTGACGAACTTTCGTGCAGCTCTGCGATCAATTTCAGTCGGAGCTCAGAGTTCTGTGGAATACAGAGGCGATTGAGACGCCAAAAGTACCCGTCTCTGGCTTCTATCCGGCTGTCTCTTGTCCACTCACCATCGTCCCCATAAAACGAATCTCGTGAGAACCCCTCGCGAATGAGATCAGCGAACTCAGGGCTCAGCTGCAACGCGTCAACAGTCAGTGAATTTAACTGTGCGTCTTCAAACAGCAGCTGGGACTTCCGTCGTAATTCTCGATCTGACGGAACCTCGCCATCCCAAAATAAGGGTACTGTGGCCTGAGGTACGAAGTCTGGTCGCCGGCTTAACGGGTCAGCTTCGTTCAGAGCTCCCTTGCGATATGCAAGTGTCATCGAGCCCACAAACGGTTGCAAATCCCGCAGGTATCTTGCTTGCCGCTTGTTCAGCCTGTTGTTCGGTTGCCTGAGCAGGTGCCGCAGTGTGTCGTGGTCTGTTACGACAAGGAACTTAGAACAGCCTTCAAGATAGCACCTCCAATGCTTGACAGCTTCGCATACGGCCAAAGCTTCTAAGTCGTACGCAGAGTAAGTGTTACCACGCTCAGCTGGATTCAGCTTACGCGCCCAGTAAGAGACTGGTTGAAGACCGCCTCCTTGGTCTTGCAACAGGACTGCTGCAATCCCCACTGTGGAAGCATCTGTAGCTACGGTGAACGTCGCGTCCGAGCCGACCTCCGGAAGGATCAGGCATGGCGCGGAAATGAGCCGTAACTTGAGAGTCTCGAAGGCTTCCAAACAGGCAGGCGTCAGCGTAACCTTCTGTGGCTGGGACTTCCGCAGTAAGTCCGTCAATGGAGCCGTAAGGTCGCTAAAATGGTGTATGAATCTCGCATAGAAGTTGCAGAACTGTACGAAACTGCGAACCTCCTTCTGCGTCTTGGGCACTGGCCAGTCTGCAACGGCCTCGACTTTCTTTGTGGAAACCGAAATTTTTCCGGCTGACACAGTGTAGCCCAGATACTCCATTTCTTGCAATCCGAAGAAGCATTTCTTAAGGCGCAATTTCAGCCCTTCCTCCTTGAATCGCTGTAGCACTAGACGCAGGTGCTCCAGGTGCTCTTCCAGAGTTCGACTGTAGATACAGACGTCATCCAGGTAGACTGTCACGAACTTATGTAAAAAGTCGCGAAGTATGTCGTTCATCATCCTCTGAAATGTAGCTGGTGCATTACACAGGCCAAACGGCATGGCGACCCATTCCATTAAGCCATCAGGGGTCTGAAAAGCCGTCTTGTGAACGTCCTGATCACGCACTCGAACTTGCCAGAATCCAGAAGCGAGGTCGAGGTGTGTGTAAAAGTTCGCGTCCTTAAGTTCGTCCAGTGTGTCGTCCACACGCGGTAGCGGGTAAGCATCTTTACGCGTAACCTCGTTAAGACCGCGGTAGTCAATGCAAAGACGTAGCGAGCCATCAGCTTTTCGCACAAAAAGAATTGGCGAGCCGAATTCACTGTAGCTGGGGCGTATCAACCCAGCTTCCACTGCGTCTTTAAGCTGTCGATTAAGCTCAGCGCGCTCTGCGGGTGACAATCTGTTCAGACGTTGACGTCGCATCGGGCCAATTGTTTCAATGGGATGATCCCACTGTCGGCTTACAGGTGGAGAGTCGACAGGTCGCAGTAACTCCGGGAAGTCATCAAAGAGTAAAGACCGGAAGTTATCACGTTGTTCTGCTGTTAGTTCCTCTCCAGTGTGAAAGTCTGTCGTTTGTTCAGCGACTGACGTAAGTTCAATGACGTAAAAATCAGCATGACGTCCTCTGCTGCGGCGCGTCTTGCGCATGAGCTTCTGAACTTTCGTAGACGACAGGAGTAGACACTCAGGGCGTCGTTCCTCGAGTGTAGTCTCCACAGCTGTGCCGTCCATTAGTGTAAAAATTCTGGTTGTACCAAATTGTAAAGAGGCCTGTTCGTCATCAAGCCATGGTAAACCCAGGATTAAATCAGCTGTGCGTAAATCACGTAAGACATAAAAAGTCCGGTGAAACTCGTGTCGAGCCAGCTCAAAAGTGACGTCGCAGACTGTCGTAGAAGTCACTCGTTGTCCATTAGCGAGTCGAACTGGGGTTTTACTGGCAGACTTCCGAGTCTGTAAAGCAAAGCGTCGTACAAAGTCCTCTGACACAAAATCAAGTGTCGCAGCACAGTCCACTAATCCAGAAATGTGGTGTCCGCCATCAGGAGTTTTCACAGTCAGCTCAGTTCGAATTAACGGGCGAGCTTCCGTGAGGTCAGTCAGTAGGGCTGTAGCTGTCGAAGAAAATTGTCGCAGCGTAGCGATGGACTGTTCCGAGTCGTCTGTTGGTACAGGTACCGAGTCGGGTTGATCAGGTGCTGTAGGTTCTGGTGAGTCGTTAAACGCACAATCTGCGTCGACTAACCACAGCTGTACAGGCCAAGGGGCTGGAGCAACCACCTCCTGTTGCGCTGGATTCTCCAGTGACTGACGTGTAAAAAGCTGTGTCCTTGCTGGGAATTCTTGATAGAGTTTCCAGTGCTTAGTCACCTGAGTAAATTTCGCCCACTTCGGTAGTACAAATACAGCCATCGTAGATGTCGGAGATGTTCGACGACAATCCTCAAAATGCTGCGCAATCTGCTCAGCTAACTCCCAGGGTGGGTTGATGAACACCCTCTCTCCTGTTAAGTCTCTGTCTAGAATCGAGTCACTCGGCGAACAGTGAGGTAAGTCACCGTGCGAGTTAAGACCTTCATCATCAGCACATCCTTCCAACGTGAAGTTGAATCGTGCATGCAGAGGGTCAAAGACTGAGTCAACCAGTTTCCAATCAACTGAACGTCTGGTTACAGGTTTACGACTCTGTCTCTGCTTAGTCTGACGACGACGACCTGCTACTTGCGTTACAGGTGTCGCAACTGTAGTCGATGGAGATGCCGAAAGTTTATCGACGACCTCTGTCGCTAGCAGTGTCTCAGAATGAACAGTAGATGTAGCCGGCTGCTCCAGTTCATTTGTAGAACAGCCTTGCCACCATCATTGCTTCTTAGGTTGCATTGGTGCCTTGCCTTTGAACTCCGGGCATTGGAACAAACGGTGTCCCTTCTTGTGGCACTTGAAGCAAAGTCCTTCGTCCATGTGTCGCTTACGCTCCTCAGCTGTCATTGCATTTGCGATTGAATTAAAATCTTCGCGACCGGATGGTTGACCACGTCCACCATTGTTGCCACCACGACCACCATTGTTACCACCTCCACGTCCACGTCCGCGGCCTCGTCCTCGGCCACCCTTGTTACGTTTCCAGACGTTAGAGGCTTCCTCAAAAGGGTCTTCAAGGTTGCGCTTGCGAGAGGATTGGGTAGATGGTCCAGCAGCAGACCTTGCATTGCCTAATTCCGGCGAGTCTGTCACGACGTCATTCAGAAAGTTTTGTAGCTCCGCGAGCGTAATCTGGTAACCTAGTTGCGCTCGGTGTGATCTAGCCAGTCTCTGGAGGTCCACGTTTGCAAGACCAGTAATGAAGCGTACACACTGTACCTCCGCTGTCAGGTCTTGACGAGAACGGCGTAAGTAGTCGTTGTACTTCTTAGTAAAAAGCGCGTAACTCATCGTGTTGCTCTGTGTAAAACTTAGCAAAGCTTTAATTGCGTCATCCTGAATGTTCGGAAGAAACGTAGACTTGCGTATCTCCGCAACAAGCTCGTTGTACGTAGATGGAATTGGAGGATGATTTTTCCGGTTCAACCACCATCCACCAAGGAGTCCAGAAAACTGTGAAGTAACCCAGAACACTGCATCGTACGAGTCAGCTGCAATCCCAAGCATTACAAAACGCTGAGGCTGAGCTTCGAGCCAATCCTCCAGTACAGGTGGGTCTTGACCATTCTGGTACGGTGAAGTAATGGCAGCCTTACGCTGAGTCTCCGTAAGAGTCACTGATAGTCCTGCCAAGTTGTGGGTAGGCATCGGCTTTCCCACTCGTAAATCTGTAGGTCCCACTCCAGTCAGTCGGTTGATGTGTCCAACAATCAGCAGCCAGACAGAACCAGAGTCGACCGTTGTAAACCGGGGGTACATGTGGAGCTGTCTCGGGATAGACGTGTCTTCATGCATGACTGGAACATGTTGTGTCATTGCTCGATAGAAAGATTCCCACTGAGTCACGTAACCAAAGTGAAGTAAATCACTCTTGTGCTTCTCAGCACGAAGTAACCCAGTCTGTGCAGGCGTAAGTGTCAGACCGTCAGTGTTGATGGTTTCCGGGACGACGTAAGTGCCATCCGGATTAACTGTCGACTGTTCCAAAACAACCTGCTCGACCTGAGCAGGTGTACGTAAGTTGCTCGTAGCAAACAGGACAGGAATAGACGCAGAGTACACGGAAACAAGCTGTCGTCCTTGAGGTAGCGTAACGTTCACAGGTTCACCACTCAACAGCGTCAAATCATCCGGTGTCAAAACAAGACCGGTCTCCTCGTGTAATTCGCGAATAGCAGCGTCGACAGGCTCTTCGTTGGGTAAGACAGAGCCAGCAGGGAACCAAGTTCTACCAGTACGAGGCTCACGCTGAAACACCAACTTCAAATCCGACCGTTTAGTTCCTCCAACGTGAATTACCAACACCACGTAATGACCAGGTCCAAGAGAAGCCATCTCAACTCAATCAAACAACGTCGAGCAGTTCAATAAGCGAACGAAAGCGTGCGTCGACCAAAGAGCTCCGAAACCAGTGTGGCGGTTAGCCTCTGAAAGCTAAACGCTAGCACAAATCTGTTCTAGTCTGTCTAGCTCTGTGTCGTAAGATTGCAAATGATGTTGTCGAGAGGTAATTGATGAAAGATGTTTCACTGCTGTACTTGGGCAGTAGATGTTGTAAATGAACAAAGGAATTGTTAAAAGGTTCTGTCACCTCCCTCTACTGCACTGGGCTTAAATAGGTTTCAGCCCAGACTGGTTACGCCTGCAAGCTATGCTTACGTGTCAGGCGTTAGTGCTGTTCAACCGTCGTCATCTGCCTCGAGACGCGGCCTGCCTAGCATTGGGTTTCACGACGCGGCTCCTTCTGCATTGGAGAGCTCGTTCTGGCGCGTCATCTGGCTAGTTAGATTAATTATGCATATCTGTACGTACCGGGAGGTACTGGTCGTACTGTAGCATCAGCACCATTACAATATTGCAGTAGCGACGTACCCACGAGTATACGTCCGTCCTGTGGAAAAGCACGAATTGGAATTCGTAACGAGTACCTGTACAATGTCCTGCGAACAATCCGTAATGAGATCGGAATGTTGTCTTAGGTATGTCGCGCTCTTTAACTCGAACTTGGTGATAGCCCTTATACACGTCAAGCGTGATGAAGTTATGAGCCACATATAGCGAGTCGAGCAATTCATCGATCCGGGGTAACGGTGTACGGTCTTTCATCGTAAGGTCGTTGAGTTTCCTGTAGTCTACGCACATACGCATTGTACCATCATTCTTGCGTACAAATAAATCAGGGCACCGCACGAAGATTTAGACGGACGAATCCAGCCTTTCTGAGTAATTATTGTAAATGTACTTGAACCTCTCGGAGTACCACCGGTGACATACGGTATGTTCGCTCCTTAGGTGGTTCATCGCACTCCAGGTTAGTCTCGAAGTCACACTCGCGAGTTGGTGGTAGACCGTCATGCTCCTTAATGATGTCCGTAAACTCATTCAGGGAATCTCGCAACGAAGTCGTCCACTCGGTTTGTTGATCGGCATTGATGTCGTCGGCTGCGTCTTGTACTCCCCGTAGTCCAATCACGACGAGGTATGCTGGTTGTTGTCTAAGCAGTTTTGCCATCGCATCAACCACCAAGTGATGTACTGCCATTGATACGGTGTACTCGTCGCCAAACACCATAACTTCGCCAGTTTTACGGTCGCGGATCGTTTTAGTAGACCAATCAATATCCGGGTCGACAGCTTGTAACCAAGGTTTGCCGAGGATGATGTCGAATTTATCCAATTCTGTCATAATTGCGTCCAAACGTATGTCCATGGTCTCTAATGTAAGCACTTCATTCCGTAGTCATTGGCGGGTCGTAGTTGTACTACCATATGGCAATTTTATCCGGAATTTCTCTCCAAAGACCGTCGGAATGTGATGCTCCCGTACCCACTCAGCCTTGCAAAAAATTTCCGAAGCGCCAGAATCCACCAAAATACGGCATCGATGCCCGCGTAAGGTGCCTTCCAACACTAAAAGACGTGTTCCAAACTGGGTCGTAGATACGTGTAGCGTCGGAGGAATAATGTCCTCTAGTAGCACGTTCTTGTTCATCCACCCGTCGATCAGTTTTCCAAAAGTCTCGTAACGAAGAGGGAACTGCTGATCTCCACGAACTAGATAGCCCGTACGCCGCTCCGAAATTAGTTGTTTCCATGTAGTCCATACTGCCCAAGAAGTTTACGTAGCGTTTGGTATCGATCCGGGTCGAACGCCCACAATATACACGTAGCGTTTATTATGTCCGGAAGACTCCGTTCCTAGATGGCGTAAATTTGTTTCGCTCACCTTAAATCCACTTGTCTCCCTAAGAGTTCGCGCTGCTGTGCATTCCGGGATCGCGTCCTCAATCTCTCGTTTGCCATTTGGAAACCATGCCAGGTAAGTGTCCTCTTTCGTCAATAGCACTCGTCGGCCGTCGGTAACAAGAGTCGTCGAGTGAGTCCAATAGGTCTTCGGAGGGTTCTATAGGTTCGAGGGCAGAAATCGAACTCGATCGGTGTCATCGACGTAAACTTGCGTCGTCCATCTTGTTTGTCCAACATCCTGCCTTCTTCCGTCGATTCCATCGTTCGTAGGACAGGTAAACACATGCTTCGTCGCTGCCAGCTCGTCGAAAGGTCGGAAATTTCGCAGCAACTTGAACCATGGTTTTGTCCTCCATTTCGGAACCACTATGACCGCTCTCAGGTGGGGATGAAGCAGTTTACTCCGCAAATAGTGGCCCAAAAAACTTCTAATTCGTTAGATAGCGCATTAAACCAATTCTCCGGTACTTTTGTAGATCTCTCTCCTAAAATGGGCGCGCCGGACAGCAAAAATCCTCCGCCACTTGAGAACTAAGTACGTCATGATCGCTAGCTCCATCTAAATCGAAAGGTCCGTAGGTCTGAGAGTACTTTAGGAAATACTCCATATTCATCATCTTGTCACTTAATAAGTCCTTGGTCCTAAAGACTGGCCTCAATGTCGATTGAGGTAACGGGTTTCGTACTTGACCGATAAGAGGTTATGGGCCCTCACACAGCTTAAAAAGATGCATACACGCGACCATCGCGGTATTGGCGTGAGAAAACGCAGGTGTTTCTTTAAATATTCGACGATGAGCAGCCTCGACGCGGGCAGTTCGACGTGTTAATCCATGTACACACGGAATGGCATGAAAGGGGGTAGAACCGCCGCTTCCCGGAACGGAGCTGTACGCCTTATCCATGTACCGCCAAAAGTCGGTACCCGATAGGAACATATTGTGTATATGAACCCATCGCATCGCATCGCGACTGAGCGGTGAACACCTATAGCGAACACCTGTAGGTGGAGGGCCAAGACTCCCCCGGAGTCTAGCGTACAAATGTGTCCATTAGTAGTCCTATGGAGGGATATGTAAACACTTCCCCTGAATGGACAAACTCCGGCCGGTGCCCTAGTAAACCCCGCGTAAACGCGGAGGGCCCATAACCTGTTAGTCCATGTACACACGGAATGGCATGAAGGGGGATAGAACCGCCGCTTCCCGGAACGGAGCTGTACGCCTTATCCAAGTACCGCCAAAAGTCGGTACCCGATAGGAACATATTGTGTATATGAACCCATCGCATCGCATCGCGGCTGAGCGGCGAACACCTATAGCGAACACCTGTAGGTGGAGGGCCAAGACTCCCCCGGAGTCTAGCGTACAAATGTGTCCATTAGTAGTCCTACGGAGGGATATGTAAACAAGACGAAAACAGCCTTAGCCAATCACTGCATACGTAGGGGCCAGTTCTCACGGCAGAAAGTGACAAGATGATGAATATGGAGTATTTCCTAAAGTACTCTCAGACCTACGGACCTTTCGATTTAGATGGAGCTAGCGATCATGACGTACTTAGTTCTCAAGTGGCGGAGGATTTTTGCTGTCCGGCGCGCCCATTTTAGGAGAGAGATCTACAAAAGTACCGGAGAATTGGTTTAATGCGCTATCTAACGAATTAGAAGTTTTTTGGGCCACTATTTGCGGAGTAAACTGCTTCATCCCCACCTGAGAGCGGTCATAGTGGTTCCGAAATGGAGGACAAAACCATGGTTCAAGTTGCTGCGAAATTTCCGACCTTTCGACGAGCTGGCAGCGACGAAGCATGTGTTTACCTGTCCTACGAACGATGGAATCGACGGAAGAAGGCAGGATGTTGGACAAACAAGATGGACGACGCAAGTTTACGTCGATGACACCGATCGAGTTCGATTTCTGCCCTCGAACCTATAGAACCCTCCGAAGACCTATTGGACTCACTCGACGACTCTTGTTACCGACGGCCGACGAGTGCTATTGACGAAAGAGGACACTTACCTGGCATGGTTTCCAAATGGCAAACGAGAGATTGAGGACGCGATCCCGGAATGCACAGCAGCGCGAACTCTTAGGGAGACAAGTGGATTTAAGGTGAGCGAAACAAATTTACGCCATCTAGGAACGGAGTCTTCCGGACATAATAAACGCTACGTGTATATTGTGGGCGTTCGACCCGGATCGATACCAAACGCTACGTAAACTTCTTGGGCAGTATGGACTACATGGAAACAACTAATTTCGGAGCGGCGTACGGGCTATCTAGTTCGTGGAGATCAGCAGTTCCCTCTTCGTTACGAGACTTTTGGAAAACTGATCGACGGGTGGATGAACAAGAACGTGCTACTAGAGGACATTATTCCTCCGACGCTACACGTATCTACGACCCAGTTTGGAACACGTCTTTTAGTGTTGGAAGGCACCTTACGCGGGCATCGATGCCGTATTTTGGTGGATTCTGGCGCTTCGGAAATTTTTTGCAAGGCTGAGTGGGTACGGGAGCATCACATTCCGACGGTCTTTGGAGAGAAATTCCGGATAAAATTGCCATATGGTAGTACAACTACGACCCGCCAATGACTACGGAATGAAGTGCTTACATTAGAGACCATGGACATACGTTTGGACGCAATTATGACAGAATTGGATAAATTCGACATCATCCTCGGCAAACCTTGGTTACAAGCTGTCGACCCGGATATTGATTGGTCTACTAAAACGATCCGCGACCGTAAAACTGGCGAAGTTATGGTGTTTGGCGACGAGTACACCGTATCAATGGCAGTACATCACTTGGTGGTTGATGCGATGGCAAAACTGCTTAGACAACAACCAGCATACCTCGTCGTGATTGGACTACGGGGAGTACAAGACGCAGCCGACGACATCAATGCCGATCAACAAACCGAGTGGACGACTTCGTTGCGAGATTCCCTGAATGAGTTTACGGACATCATTAAGGAGCATGACGGTCTACCACCAACTCGCGAGTGTGACTTCGAGACTAACCTGGAGTGCGATGAACCACCTAAGGAGCGAACATACCGTATGTCACCGGTGGTACTCCGAGAGGTTCAAGTACATTTACAATAATTACTCAGAAAGGCTGGATTCGTCCGTCTAAATCTTCGTGCGGTGCCCTGATTTATTTGTACGCAAGAATGATGGTACAATGCGTATGTGCGTAGACTACAGGAAACTCAACGACCTTACGATGAAAGACCGTACACCGTTACCCCGGATCGATGAATTGCTCGACTCGCTATATGTGGCTCATAACTTCATCACGCTTGACGTGTATAAGGGCTATCACCAAGTTCGAGTTAAAGAGCGCGACATACCTAAGACAACATTCCGATCTCATTACGGATTGTTCGAGTAGTGCGTTCTACCCTTTGGACTCTGTAACGCCCTAGCTGGATTCCAAGCGATGATGAGTCGAGTTTTAGCCCCGTCCAAATAAGTTCTGCGTGGTATATATGGATGACGTGTTGATATACAGTAAAACAGCCGATGAGCACCTTGTGACGAGTACAGTCCTGCAACAGTACATTGCAGGACATTGTACAGGTACTCGTTACGAATTCCAATTCGTGCTTTTCCACAGGACGGACGTATACTCGTGGGTACGTCGCTACTGCAATATTGTAATGGTGCTGATGCTACAGTACGACCAGTACCTCCCGGTACGTACAGATATGCATAATTAATCTAACTAGCCAGATGACGCGCCAGAACGAGCTCTCCAATGCAGAAGGAGCCGCGTCGTGAAACCCAATGCTAGGCAGGCCGCGTCTCGAGGCAGATGACGACGGTTGAACAGCACTAACGCCTGACACGTAAGCATAGCTTGCAGGCGTAACCAGTCTGGGCTGAAACCTATTTAAGCCCAGTGCAGTAGAGGGAGGTGACAGAACCTTTTAACAATTCCTTTGTTCATTTACAACATCTACTGCCCAAGTACAGCAGTGAAACATCTTTCATCAATTACCTCTCGACAACATCAATTGCAATCTTACGACACAGAGCTAGACAGACTAGAACAGATTTGTGCTAGCGTTTAGCTTTCAGAGGCTAACCGCCACACTGGTTTCGGAGCTCTTTGGTCGACGCACGCTTTCGTTCGCTTATTGAACTGCTCGACGTTGTTTGATTGAGTTGAGATGGCTTCTCTTGGACCTGGTCATTACGTGGTGTTGGTAATTCACGTTGGAGGAACTAAACGGTCGGATTTGAAGTTGGTGTTTCAGCGTGAGCCTCGTACTGGTAGAACTTGGTTCCCTGCTGGCTCTGTCTTACCCAACGAAGAGCCTGTCGACGCTGCTATTCGCGAATTACACGAGGAGACCGGTCTTGTTTTGACACCGGATGATTTGACGCTGTTGAGTGGTGAACCTGTGAACGTTACGCTACCTCAAGGACGACAGCTTGTTTCCGTGTACTCTGCGTCTATTCCTGTCCTGTTTGCTACGAGCAACTTACGTACACCTGCTCAGGTCGAGCAGGTTGTTTTGGAACAGTCGACAGTTAATCCGGATGGCACTTACGTCGTCCCGGAAATCATCAACACTGACGGTCTGACACTTACGCCTGCACAGACTGGGTTACTTCGTGCTGAGAAGCACAAGAGTGATTTACTTCACTTTGGTTACGTGACTCAGTGGGAATCTTTCTATCGAGCAATGACACAACATGTTCCAGTCATGCATGAAGACACGTCTATCCCGAGACAGCTCCACATGTACCCCCGGTTTACAACGGTCGACTCTGGTTCTGTCTGGCTGCTGATTGTTGGACACATCAACCGACTGACTGGAGTGGGACCTACAGATTTACGAGTGGGAATGCCGATGCCTACACACAACTTGGCAGGACTATCAGTGACTCTTACGGAGACTCAGCGTAAGGCTGCCATTACTTCACCGTACCAGAATGGTCAAGACCCACCTGTACTGGAGGATTGGCTCGAAGCTCAGCCTCAGCGTTTTGTAATGCTTGGGATTGCAGCTGACTCGTACGATGCAGTGTTCTGGGTTACTTCACAGTTTTCTGGACTCCTTGGTGGATGGTGGTTGAACCGGAAAAATCGTCCTCCAATTCCATCTACGTACAACGAGCTTGTTGCGGAGATACGCAAGTCTACGTTTCTTCCGAACATTCAGGATGACGCAATTAAAGCTTTGCTAAGTTTTACACAGAGCAACACGATGAGTTACGCGCTTTTTACTAAGAAGTACAACGACTACTTACGCCGTTCTCGTCAAGACCTGACAGCGGAGGTGCAGTGTGTTCGCTTCATTACTGGTCTTGCAAACGTGGACCTCCAGAGACTGGCTAGATCACACCGAGCGCAACTAGGTTACCAGATTACGCTCGCGGAGCTACAAAACTTTCTGAATGACGTCGTGACAGACTCGCCGGAATTAGGCCATGCAAGGTCTGCTGCTGGACCATCTACCCAATCCTCTCGCAAGCGCAACCTTGAAGACCCTTTTGAGGAAGCCTCTAACGTCTGGAAACGTAACAAGGGTGGCCGAGGACGAGGCCGCGGACGTGGACGTGGAGGTGGTAACAATGGTGGTCGTGGTGGCAACAATGGTGGACGTGGTCAACCATCCGGTCGCGAAGATTTTAATTCAATCGCAAATGCAATGACAGCTGAGGAGCGTAAGCGACACATGGACGAAGGACTTTGCTTCAAGTGCCACAAGAAGGGACACCGTTTGTTCCAATGCCCGGA
>JAPMLY010001622.1:0-95638 GCA_026401115.1 Tetraselmis chui
AAGGGGGGAAAGACGCGCAGCTGTCGAGCTTCGTACCTTAAAGTTTGGTCGGATGGTCTTCTTAACCTTGAGTGGGAGGGAAAAGACTCCGGGCGCCTGTGACACACGCAGCGTGACGCGCTCCGGCGCACGCGCACGAGCCATGGGCGATAGGGTGCGTGTGAGTCCAGGCCCGAGCGGCTGCGTTACACCCCGCTGCGCGCTCAAGTCCGTGCTAGACTGCTGATCACTCTTCGAGAACTGCCACCCCTCTCGGGTGGCCACGTTGCGGATGCCGTTGCCATACCGCACCCACTGTGTCTGCTTTTTCGCCACGTCGGGCTCAAATTCTGGAACTTTGGGGAAGCTCTGAATCCCCAGAAATTTTTCGCCCGGTTCGTCGTCCATTTCGCAAACCGCGCCGCCCAAAGAAGCTCAGCACCGGACGAGCAACCTTGGCACAGCCGAGCGTCGCCAGCTGCCACCCGCGTCAGGCGTCGGTGAGTATGAACCACGCCAGCCCGCACCTGCATCGAACCATTTATATTCGAAACATGTCAGAGGCCAATACCTATCTTATGCAGAAGGTAAAGCGAGCAGGTGCAGAGCGGGTGGGCGGAGAAGCACGAGGGCATGAGAGACGGACGCTCTGAACCGGTAATAACGTAGATAAACGGCGTTAACTAGTACAAGTAGGATATTCTGCAGCCGAGCCCTACCTGTACCAGCGCGCAGACACAAAACCAAAACAAGCATACACCTAAGAAGCTTGAACCACCAGGCTGCCACGAACAATTCGTTGCACACCGGATGTTGGGCGCGTAATGCAGCTGGATTAAGGACGAGAGGTCGCGAGCGGTTTGTGCATACTAAGGGAAGGGTTGCGGGGACTGCGGGTCGCCAATGCGGGCAGAGCTTGGCACCGGCTTGACAGTCAGGCACGGTACGGGTATAGCTATATTTTATACGAAAGTACCAGTACGGAATTGTCGACGAATACAAGAATAAGCAGCAGAAGTACTATATCTTCATGATGGCAACATGCCCTAGTTATCACAGTTAGAGCCGCTTGGCAACGAGAAGCACCGGAACCCAGACAAAGCAGTACCAGGTCCTAGGAAGCGGACGCACAGGACCGGCACGGGGAGGGGGAAGGGGGGAGGTGGGGGGGGAGGGGCGGGGTTACGGCAACCGCAGAAAGAAAAATCGCACCTACGGCCTACGGGGAATAAACGCCCGCAGAATGCCGTGTTATTATTGTGTCAAAAACACGGGACCAGACGCCTAAGGGTGCAAGACTGCATGAACCTGTTCAGTGTGGCCTCAGGAGCTTAGGATGCTCCCCCGCGCAGGTATTCATACCCGGTACCCTTCCACTCCAGCACTTTCTACCTAGTGCGCGATGTATGGGTAACTTGGGGAGGCGTGAGATATAACCATAGACAATGTATACGCTGTAAGCTCGCGCCGTATTTCTAGCACCCACAGTACGGTATACACGTATACGATTAATCGCTATGTTGTACCCGTAATTCTATATATACTACGGATGTGGCATCTTTATCGATTGCTTACAGGTACCTGTACGGCCGCCTGTGTGTGGTGCGGGCCTGTGTGTGTGTCCATGCACCAGCACACTAATGTAACAAGGCACGCCCGGGCCGGCGGCCGGCGGCTGGGCAGACTGTATAGTACAGGTAACATTAACACGGCCGAGCCGCCGGACCCCCTCGTGGAACCCGTCACCCCCCCAAACCCCATACAGCAAACCTATGTTATTAGTGACCGATGAGTATGTTATTTATATATGGAAGTATTAACAGATTCTTACAATACACAGCAGCGGAGCGGACAATATCTAGCCCGGGGCAGCTTTTTTCAATTGATATCTTTTATCATAATATCATCAATGCACAAGTGCTAAATCGTCGCATATGTCACCCACATGTGTCGTTTAAAAAGCGGCAATGGAAGAAGCAAGGAGTCTTTCATCGGAGAAGAGTGTAGAAAGTTGCTAGCATGCCACAAAGTGATTGTTGGAGGACGTGCGGGCTTCTTCCATGGAGTTTGTGAGGGGGATGACGACAAGGTTGCACAAGTATGGGAGCTCCACGTGGACCTGTGGAAGTTACTCGTGGAACCAATTCAATTTCCGCAGACCAAGGAGCTCCGTCCTATGGTCATGAGAAAATAGAGGGCACGTAAGGTATGAGGGAATGCAATGAAAGCTCCGTCTGAATGCAAATATATTACCTGATGCTAAATGAGAAAAATGCACTCAAGGTGAAACGAGTGGCCGAGAATTTCGTGGCAACTTTTGCCAACGCCGCGGGTCATGCGGGCCATGTGACCGTCTACATGCACATTCTTCAGTGCCATGTTCTCAAGTTCATCGAGTCCTATGGAGACTTGCTAAACTATGGGTGTCATGGCTCGGAGCTAGAACATGCGCGCTATCACAAAGAGGAACTTCAAGTCCGAGACCAGCCAAAACCGAAGAATCGAGCGCTAGAACGAACATCCACAAACATGAACGCCCTACAAACCAACATCCACCACGACGCCGATCTGCCTACTCTCGAGCGCAAGAAGAGGAAGACACATGCTGTTGATGAAGACTGCTATAGTTATAATTGTATCATGTCGCAAGTAGGGGTGAGTTTGAAAAGTAGGATTGTAAAAATACTTACAATGATTACATCATCTTCTCCACCAGTGATGATGCAAGCACGCTTGATTTACCCACCACTCCAACGTCCACTAGGCTGCCAACCAGCACCGCGGCCCTGCGGCTTCCTGCGCACTAGCGTATGCACGTATGCATGTGTACAACAAGTATGCATTAGTGTTGGAGACACCGCATTATTCCGCTTTCCCCATTTGCCCCTTCTCCCACCTTGCCCCCTTATATGTAAATCTCCGGCTCGTCCCTAATAGACTGTATGAGCTCGAACTGCGCATACTCGTGTTGCTTGCAGTCCCTCGGGGGGGGGGGGGGGGGGGGGGGGGGGGGGGGGGGGGGGGTGAGGGTACCTTGACAAGTCGGCGTCCTCGGCCCCCGTCAAAAGGGAATGAGCAACTGGCAGTTTGGATCGGCATGTACTTGGAGGGTTCTCCGTGACTACCACCTTAGCAATGCTGATTTTATAGGTAATCTCCGACATAAAGACATTGTTGGGCTGTTTTCTCAGCGTCTCCGTCACCATGACCGGCGGCACGATAATCTTCAGCGTGCCGTTCCTCCCCCGGATGTTGCCGTACGCTAGGTCCGCGCCCGATTGTCGCGTTATATGCATCCCATCCAACCATTCCATCGCTTGCCAAGAATGAAAATTCCGCCCGCGAGTCTTGCAGCAAACAACCGACTTCTTGCACCTCCCACTGTCACAAAACTGTACGGAGCGAAACTCGCGGTCCCAGAAAGTGCTTGCAAATTTGTCCATTATGGTGGCCACTGATATGTCCTTCATCCATCTACTCAACATGCCATGAGGGAACATGTCCATCTTCACAACCTTAGACGCGTAAGATGTTTTGAGGTTGTTGTAAGTAATTCCTAATGCAGATTAGTTACAGAGAGCTAATGTATGCTCTGATAGAAGTCCTTATGTACAGGACATCACCTAGAATGTCTGAGCGCGATATCACAAACTAGCGTACAGACAGCTGACAGCGACAGCTGAAACACACTCTTGTCTCGACACCAGCCGCCACCCAAGGCTGGTCGTGTAGCGTACATGTAACCATCACGTTACAGTATCTTCCTTATCGAACCGTGCATACCACGTTCAACAGGTTATGGAGCCCTCCACCTGAAGGTTACGCGAGACGACAGTGCCTTTCGGCGTGCAACTTGGACACTCGCCCGAAGGCAAAGCCATTTTTTTTTTCGAATAATCATACTTTACTCTGTATATTTATTTCCACTTTTTCAAACACTACTCTACGGAACAGCCCCGCTACCACCTACTCTACTCTACGCCACGACGACCTAGCCAACCACACAAGCGCACTCGCTTGTGTGGACAGGGTGCATACAGGTCCAAGCTGGAGTGGGGAAGGGGGGAGCATTGTGAGGGTGAATACTCATACACAGGGTGCACGACAGCTTCAGCCGTAACGTAGAGCAGCGGACATATACACCTGCCTGTTCTTGCCTCGGCTGTCACTGTGCCCCACACTGGGTGGAGGATACGGAAAAGGTGCATTGAGACACCCCGGGGCAACAGGCCGACGGGTCGGCGGGCATCAGGCCGTCTCTTTGTATACCGTCGTTAGGCACAGTTACCGCTAGTGGATTTTTTCCACTGTCCGGTTGGGTACTCGACCCTTTTACGATGGCGCCAAAATCAAAGCCGGCACCTACCGCATCGGCCGCCGACTCGGGTGTCGACTCCGGCACGTGCGACACTCCGTTGCCCGACTCAGCCGGCGACAGCATTCGACTGGTGATGGAACAGCTACAGCTGCTCCACGCCAGGATGGACGACCAGGACCGGACGCAGTCGGAGCTTCTCCGTCGGGACGCACTGCGCGATCACCCGGTGCCTATCGACACGGCGCCGTTCCAACCTGTGCCCAACCAGTACCGGCCTGCTAGCGACCCCGTGCCTACTCCGGTACACGAGTACCCACTCCACATCAGCGCCAGCCGCAGGCCCACGATCGACCCGGAGTTCGTTGCGATGACAGCAGACTGGGCCACCAACTTCGACGGTGACTCTTTTTCCCGGTCTTTTCGCATGGACGCTCCGCTTATGCCGAGGACGGGTGAATTCAAGACCTGGAAGCGCGACTTCCTGTCGTTCCTTTCGATTAAGGGGGCTGCACTGATCCCTCAACTTGCTCTTTCCTCCTCTGGCGTGCCTCTGAATCCAGTCGCTCAGCGGTTCGCGCACGCGATGCTCGTTCAGTGCTGCCGCCAGAACAAGCCAGCTGCACAGGCCATCGCGGGGGTCCCCGCTGGACGACTCGACTGCGGGACAGCCGCATGGGAAGTGTTGTGCGAGAGACTGGACGCGCAGTCCATTTCACGCACGCTGTCGCTCCTGGACCGCATGATGGTTCGTCAGGCCTCTGGTCAATCAGTCTCGGCATACGTCCACGCTGTGAAGCAGTGCTTCGATGAGCTGAACGAGTGCCTGCAGCTGAAAGATGGCTCTGCAGCCATTCACCCCCACGTCCTCGCCCTGGTCATGATTCGCGGTCTGTCGAACGTTGGGCAGTATGGCCAAGCCAAACAGTGTGTGATTAATGCCTTTGACACCGACTTCATCCTGTCAGCCGACAAAGTGATGGGGAGCATTATCCACCAGGCTCAAAATCTTGATGCAGATGTCTCCAACAAGGGGGACACTGCTGATTCCGGGCCTGCGGTCAATGCCTTCCTTGCGGATCGCAAACGGCAGGGTGGCCGTGGCGGTGGGGGATGGACCGCGGACAAAAAGAAGTCCAAGTTCGCAATGAAGTGCGGGGCCTGCGGAGACCCAAACCATGTCTGGTCGACCTGCAAAGCGCCGGATGCTGATGTCCTCCGCTGGACACTGGCCAAGCGCAAACAGATTGCCGAGAGATACGCGGACCAGCCTCCCCCCACTGCACACCTCAGCCACCTTTCTGCTGCTGAAGCATCTGAGGGACATGCTCCCGCTGAGGACGCACTGGAATACGACATGCAAGACGAGTATGACGACACTGAGGTCAGTACGTCCTTTGCCTCAGTTGCATTCACGTCTGCTGCATCTCGTGTTGCCGACCTGTCTGAGTACTGGGTAGTTGACTCTGCCTGCTCCGTTAACTTGACGTCATTTCGGTCGGATTTTTCGGAATTTCATCCATCCTCCCGCCGCAGCACAGTTGGTGGTGTCGGTGTCACGGTCCAGGGCAGTGGAAAAGTCCGCATCCCCATTTGCCTGACCTCCGGTCGAACAGTCTTTCGGCTCGCTCATGCCATGTACACCCCTGACTTGTCCTCTCGATCAGCGCAACGTATCAGTCGTCTCCTGAGTGTCAGCTGGATGCAGCAACACTCAGGGTGTGCGTTTTCTTTCCCTACAGACACTGACTCTGGCACTGTGCGTGTGACCACAGGAATGGGGATGCTAATCCCGTCGGGGAACGGACTGTACCTCCTCCCGAGGTCGCATGCCTGTGCGGGGATGTCCTCGCCCACCGTAGACAGTCGTAGCCAGAACTCTGTCGCACTTGCTGCTGAGTGCGACGCTGCTTTGTGGCACAGTAGAATGGGGCACCTGAACATGCAGAGCCTGCAGGCTCAGCATTCTCATAACACGGTGTCTGTACCGGTTATGCCTAGTTCTGTAAAAGATCTCGCCTGTGAGTCTTGCAATCTGAACAAAGCCACTTCTGCGCCAAAAAATCGCACAGCATCTCAGAAGCCAGCCGCCCCGCTTCAACACATGTCGTGTGATCTGTGGGGTCCTGTCAGTGTACCCTCCCCCTACGGCCTGCGGTATTGCCTGCTGGTCATCGACCACCACACTAACTTCATGTGGGTGCGGTTTCTGAAGTCTAAGGATGAGACGTGCGCGAAACTGGAGACCATCCTCCTGGACGCGCGGCATACTCATGCCCGTTATCACTCACACCTCCATGCATTTGCACCGTTTCTGAAATTCGACTCAGACTCGGTTTTCGAGGCCGCGAACACGCAGCTCATGTGCGCGAGATTGGGTTTCAGCACTCAATTCTCGGCGCCCTATGCACATCACATGCTTGGGAAAGCAGAACGCCCGTGGCGCACACTGCGTGACTGCGCGTCCTCAATGCTTCACGCCATGTCTGTGCCTAACAGCATGTGGTCATGCGCGATCAGCACTGTGGTCCACCTCCGTAACCGTACTTACAGTCGGGCTGTTGGCCCGTCTGGGGGGGTCCCTATCACCATTCTCACAGGCGCAGTCCCTGACGCGTCAGTATTTCGCGTGTTCGGCTGTGCAGCATTTGCCAAGGTACCTGATAACCTCAGACGGAAACTTGGCCTGAAAGCGTTCCGAGGTGTGCTGGTGGGGTACTCTCATAACTCCCCGGGGTATCGTATCTACAACCCCGCGACCAGGCGCATCACCACGTATGTTCACGTCAAGTTTGAAGAGACTGTGCCCGGGTTTGGGACATCCCACCCTGTCGCCTCGTCGATTGATGTGTGTGCAGACACAGAGGCTCTCCCCATTTCCCCTGAAAGTCACCCACTCCCAGATCTGACCCTGGACACAGATGACACAGGGTGTGTGGAGGAGGTCGACAGACCCGCTCGCCCTCGCGGACCGCCTACTCGCTATGGGGAGTATGTTGCCCATGTCTCTGCTGTGCCGCGCGTGTGTGTCACTGACTCGTGTGAGCACGACCTGTCCGACCACATGGACGACATTTTTCCACTCCCTGACTTCTCCATGATGACAGCTCAGCCACGTCACAGGTACTCTGAAGGACCTGTGAGTGATGTCGCTATGGTGTCCGCAAGCGTCTGCGTTAAACCCACATCCTACAAGGATGCCTTGGTTAGTCCACAGTCCGCGGAATGGCAGACAGCTATGCAGGTGGAATTCAACTCTCTGACGTCCAACCAGACGTGGGATCTCGTTCCCCTGCCCGCTGGACGCCGCGTGGTCAACAGCATGTGGGTCTACAAGGCTAAAACAGACGCATCTGGTGCTGTCTCTCGATACAAGGCACGATTTGTCGCAAAAGGCTGCAGCCAGCGCGAGGGGATTGACTACACGGAGACGTTCTCACCCGTCATCCGACTAGCTAGCCTCCGCGTCTTCTTCAGTATTGCCGCTGCTCGTGACCTCGACCTGGGCGGTCTCGACATCGACACGGCGTTTCTGTACGCACCCATCAAGGAGGATGTCTACATCAGACAGCCCCTGGGGTTCGATGACGGTACCACCAATGTCTGTCACCTCCGCCGGTGCCTATACGGCTTGAAGCAGTCCCCCAGGGAGTTTAACGAGCTGCTTCGCGACTGGCTAGTCTCTCAAGGCTGGCGCCAGCTGATCTCTGACCCATGCATCTACATCTTTGAGGCCGACGGCGTCTTCGCCATGATTGCCCTCTACGTGGATGACATTCCTGTGGCGTGCAACAACACCGCCTGGCGGGTGGCCTTCACCGCGCTGGTGCGATCCCGATTTGACATCAAGGATCAGGGTGACCTGTCCGACATCATCGGCATGCACATCACCAGGGACAGAGCGGCGCGCACCATCAGCCTCGATCAAGGCAAATACGTGCGCGAGCTGCTTGAAAAACATGACATGGTGGACTGCAAACCATCGTGTCTCCCGATGGACCCCGGTTTTTTGGCTGCGCTCTCCAAGCAGACGGCTGTACCCCTCACAGGCGCGGACCGGGACGTTTACCCGAGTTTGCTCGGCAGTTTGCAATATGCCGTTGTATGCACTCGCCCGGACGTTTCGACCGCGCTCAGTATTCTGGGCTCTGCGCAAGCGAACCCTACAGTGGCCCACATGCAGGCCCTTAAGAAAGTGTTGCGCTATCTTAAAGGGTCTCCAGCCATGAGCCTGACGTTGGGGGGGGGTGAGGACAACACTCTCCAACCTATAGGCTTCGCTGATGCAGACTGGGGCAATGACAGTGTGACACGCCGGTCACGATCGGGATTTGCTTTTACACTGGGCAGAGGTGCAGTCAGCTACAAGTCTAGAAAGCAGTCCTGCGTCGCACAGTCAACATGCGAGGCTGAGTACTACTCAGCAGCGGACGCGACTAAGGAGGCCATCCATATTCGACAGATGTTGTCGGAGATCTTCAGTCGACCTGTCAGCGGGACGACCACAATCTGGGAAGACAACCAGAGCTGCATCGCCTATTCGCAGAATGCACTGGTGAGCGAGAAGACCAAGCACATCGACCTGAAGTATCATTTCGTGAAGGACCACGTACAGCTGGGGACCGTCAAACTACGGTACCTACCCACCGGTGACATGGTCGCTGACATGCTGACCAAGCCACTACCTGGACCTGCACTCGTGAAACACAGGAGCGCCATTCTGGGGACATCTGGACCCATGCAGCGACACACTTTGTAGAAGGAATTCTGTAATCACTTCCATCTGGTCACAAGACACACCTTAGCTATCTTGAGGGGGAGTGTTGTAAGTAATTCCTAATGCAGATTAGTTACAGAGAGCTAATGTATGCTCTGATAGAAGTCCTTATGTACAGGACATCACCTAGAATGTCTGAGCGCGATATCACAAACTAGCGTACAGACAGCTGACAGCGACAGCTGAAACACACTCTTGTCTCGACACCAGCCGCCACCCAAGGCTGGTCGTGTAGCGTACCTGTAACCATCACGTTACAGTATCTTCCTTATCGAACCGTGCATACCACGTTCAACAGAGGTCGTGACCGAGCTCGTCGAAGGTCGCAGCATGAAGCAAAGTATCCCACGTCTCGCGCGCCACGACCACCACGGGAGTCAGCAGTGGGCATGGGCACATGGTGCATGCACTGTCTCGGTATCGGGCCGGTTCGGAATGATACCGATCATGGAATTGTTCAGCGAGGTACTCTAAGCACTCGTCGTCCATGGTGCGATTTCGCCGTTTTTGTGCCGCCATGGCTATATGGCACACTCATGCAAAATAACACACCAGAGCCAGACTCATAAATCATCGCGATGTTTCGTCGATACACTAAAACTCACAAAACCCCCACATCACTAGCCAGGTTTGGTCCCAAGCAAGCCACTTCGCAAGTAACGACCTCGGCATCGGGAATGTTGTTGTCGGCGTGTGCTTTACAACGGGGGCGAGTGAGCGGGTTAGCGGGTGGTTATGTATGCATATACATGTTGCGCGTACCTACCGTGGCGACATGCCCGCGCAAGGGGAATGTGCGATTGTACACCTTGGAATTACGTATGCAACCGAGGTCTAGTCTTGGCATCAATTGTTAGGAGTTACAGCGTCAGCGGCACCGTATCGACAATGACAGGGAAGCGTGAGCGACAATGGTAGAGCTGCGTTGGCCGGGCCGTTTTGATGTAGTGGATTTGTCGTCGGAAACACGCGTGAACAATATTTAAATGTCTACGATACGGTACTACTGGTAAATGCGATGAAAAAAAACTATTTTCTCTTTCATGAAGCTGTTGGAGCGACTTGCAACGACACCGCCCTTGTTTTTGCAGGTTTAGTGATGGATCAATGTACGTCCTCCCTTCGAGGTTGCGTCAATGCGTCAACCCGGCGGAAAGCCGCACCATATTTTTCCCTTAACTACATCCCCGGAAATCCCCTGGGCGATTTAGGACGTGGAGCGTGGTGAACACGTGCGGAGGTTGCAGAGAACGGAGACATTACTACGAGTACGAGCTGGCTGGATGAGCAATCGTACCGGGTACTTGGAGTACTTATTTCGAAGTGGCATGTGCTCAAGTAGACTCAAGAGACTATGGACGACAATGGGGACATTCCTTATTTCCTTGCCACCCTAGAGCCCTTCCTTATTTCTAACCAATGCCCTTGCTTTGAACACCACGGTCAGTACACTCTGAGCCTACCCAACAAGCGAGTTGCCGTAGCAGGCCCAGCCTGACTGCATGCGCAGAAACCCTCGTAAATCAATCTGACTTATCATTTGCTCATTTCGTCTTTGCAAGGGATTTAATTACAAGAAAAGTAATGGAAACTAATCCTCACTAATCAGGAAAAATAAATTATTGAAATCACGCGCTGATGGCGTTCATCGCCTCTCAAAAACATATTTATTTGCTAGTATAGCAGTGTCTCTGACGCACACGACCTGCGACAGGTAGCGGAAGAGCAGAAGCACTGGATACTCGAAGAGCAGCAGAAGTAGCACTATTCCACGCACCCTCATCCTCATGGCCCGGGGAAGCTGGTCGCTGCTCCACGGGCATACCCTGCCGAGACAAGATGCCCACAGACGGCGCAGTCCTAAGGTCAGGTCGGCTTTGCCGGCAATTGATTGAGCCAGAGCACTCTACAGTGAAGACTGTCAATCGAGTTCCGGCTCGTTCACAACGAGTAAAGCTGGCAGAGCCGTTTGTCGGGTTGTCACCAAAACTGATTTATTTCAACACACACCTTCCCTACTTGAGCAGGCTAGAGGGAGCGCACGGATCTGCTTCTTGCCAAATGCTGGGTGGCGAGAAGGTGGTGGCACGCAACGCGGCGAGCAGGGGAGCAAGGCGAACGGCAAAGCCACCGACCTTCTGGGATGGCTGTCGGGCACCTTCAAGTCTAACCAAGCGGTATACACGTATTTCAATACCTGTTATTCTCGCCCATTTCCCTTACTCTCGCACGACCGCGCCTTAATATGCATAGAAGTTGGGAAAGTTCCGACAAGTGGTGGTCACAGGTAGATCGGTTGACGTGCCGTGGCTATATACAGAATCAGGAATACTCGTCAAAGGCGTCGCTCGCGGCGTCCGGCCTGAAGCCCCTCCTTTCGGCGGAGGATCTGGCGAGGCAGCGCTACCCTTGGTGGTGGGTTTTACCGTTACAGCCAGGGCCTATCCGGAAGACGCTCCGAGAAGAGCTAGTCCCAGATACTATGTGGTCCTTCGAGCAGCCACACGGGGCCATCAACATCGTGGTGAACATTCGAATGACGGCGGTTCGGCTACAGCGCGGCGGGCTGTGGTTGCACGCACCCGTCGCACCCACGCAAGAGTGCATTGAGCTGGTTAACGAGCTCGAGTCTAGGTTCGTCCACTGGTTTGCCTTACCTGTACGGCTCTACGCACATTCTTTACTAATTTGGCACGCCTTCCGTCGCTCTCGTTCGGACATACTGACGATGAATTGTAAACGGGTACTTGTAACTCCGGTATCCCCCGATGTCGTTACTGCAGCTACGGTCCCGTCAAGTATATTGTGCACCCCACCTACGCAGTGGAGCACAAGGTGTTTGTGGGCCGCTTCTCTCAGACGTTCCCGAAGGCGGAGGTGTGGGTGGCGCCCGGCCAGTGGAGCTACCCCCTCCCGCTCCCAATGAGTGCGCGCTACCATATCTCCTGCCAATAATATATATTTAAAATGTTATAATGATAAGATTATCATTTTTAAGATAAATCAATTCATTGTAAGAATAATAGTGATCACACAAATCACGACAGGACTAATAATTACAATGCTGATAAGGGCAACGATAATAGTATCATGTAAAATTGATAAATTGTAAACTCACCTGTTTGTTTGACACAACTCGTATCGTCGCAGGCTGGCTGGGCGTCTTCCCGCAGAGGGTGCACACGATTGGAGCGGAGCGGGCGGATTGGGAGGAGGAGCTGCCCTTTGACGTCCTCACACTGCCGCTTAAGGGTGTGGGGCCGTTCGTGGAAGTGGCCTTCCTGCACAAAGTACCTCCCCATCTCCCCCTTGCAAATCAATTTGAACCTATCTCGCTCTGCAACGAATACACGTTACTGACAGTCAGCATCTTTCGCGGTCGCAGGCTTCAAGCACGCTGTTGGTTACCGACACGTTGGTATGCCCGCCAATAGAGCCGCCGCCCGTCTGCGTCGCGAACCCTGAGCCGCTGCTGCTCACGGAAAGGTCAGTATGGCTGCCGCTGCTGGTGTGTGTGTGTGTGTGTGTGTGTGTGTGTGTGTGTGTGTGTGTGTGTGTGTGTGTGTGTTTGAGTGTGTGTGTGTGTGTGCGCGTGTGTGTGTGTGTGTGTGTGTGTGTGTGTGTGTGTGTGTGTGTGTGTGTGTGTGTGTGTGTGTGTGTGTTTGAGTGTGTGTGTGAGGGAGGGAGGGCATGTTCAAAAAGAGAGGAAGGGGAGATGAGGGGGAGGGAAGATGGAGAAGAGAGGTCACGATTGGAGAGAGCTATCATTCAAAGCTGCCACAGAACGCATATGCCCAGCAAGATTATGAAACCCTTTTTCATCAGAACTCATCGATGATTGGGGGGTATGGGAAACTCAGGGAGGGCAGCTCCACGTGCATGTTATTGCTGCCCTTTTATTTGCACGGTGATTGTGTTGGAACTGGGTGGCTGTGGAGTTGCAATGTGGAGGGAAAGCATGTGCATTGGGAAGGCTGAGAAGAGCTGCCCTCTGATGCCGCTAATCCTGAAAATGAGCTGCCCTCCGTGATGTCTTCCTCCCGCCGTTAGACTTGCAATGCATTTTTTTGTGGGCAGTGGCGATAGGAATGAGGGAGGCACCCCGTAAGCGGGGAGCGATCATGCATGCATGCCCTGTCAGGGGATGGGGAAGTGGAAGCGAGTAGTATCTGGTTGCATTTAATAAAGTAGGGGAGGGGGGGGGCATGAAAGGCGACTGTATGAGATGCACTGGAAAAGGGAGAGGGAGGGGGGTGGGTTGAGGGCTTTGCCAGTATGCAGTGCTTCTTTGCTGGTCCGAAGCTCAACCCAAAGTGGAATCGTTCATTCGGCTGGGTTGTTGAATAAGCTGTTTTGGGGACGGTGACCGGCAGACGTTTTGATTGAGCCCACCAGCGTAGTTTGCATTCTGGGAACATACGGCCCCGTCTGTCTACCTATATGGGACTGAGCTTTGGAGGAGTCCCCTGCACTGATGGTGCTGCCCGTTATCATCTTACGGTGTGGCCCCTCTCTACAATATTGCAGAGACAGTGAGAGTGCGGAGCTGGTGGCGGACGAGGGCAGCCTTCGGCGGGGGTGGATGAAGACGGCACTGCTGGCGCTGTACCTAAGGTGGGGCGCGTTTCAGGGTGTTGTGTGGGAGGTGTCATTTCTCAGCACGGCGTGCGATATCCGCAAAGGCAGGGCACAAAATAGGATTTGTTTAGGATAACAAACCATTTTTGTCGCAAGCTCCGCAGGCGAACAGGTCTGAGTGTTCAGGGTTTGGATTTTAGGGTTTATTAGGTCATGAGGTGACTGTACGTGGGAGGGCGACGATGCTTGCGCGCGCTTGGAGTCCGTACGGGTACTGCCGTTGCACCTTCAGTGGAGATACACCCTAATTTCCTTTAAATGAAATAGAGGAAAGGTACCATAGACAGCCTATTTATCATGAAAGCAAGTTTTCATGTACATGTTTCACGTGAAAATTGTGGAAATTAATTACAAGAAGCACGATAAGGACGTGGACATGGAAAATGGGGGGGTGGACCAAGAGGGTAAAAGTAGTGGAAACCACCAATCAAAAGGGAAAAAGGAGCATAGCACCCGTTTCCTCTAAAACAACGCCGTAAACAAAAAGTGAATGAAATCTTTCATTGTAATAAGGATAGAGATGGTTGTGCCCGTACTTTGCCTTTCGTTACTTTCGGCGGCGATGATCTATCTCCCCATACCCAGATGGCACGTGATGGAAGGCCCTTAGACAGCAGCCAGAATGTGCCTGGTAACTGTTGTAAATCATTTTCATTTTCCCCATGCCTCTTTTTTTCAATACCGCCATACCTCCTCCTCCTCCTCCTCTTGTCACTCTTGCCCTTTTGCCCCGCCTCCCTTTTTCCCTGTCCGTGCTAATGTCACCCTTGCCCTTTTGCCCCCCCTCCCTTTTTCCCTGCCCGTGTTCGTGTTGTTCATCTTGTAATCCATGTTCCCCTTCCTGCTTCTTCCCTTCTTTTGATTTTTTTTTTCAGTACCGTCACCTTCCTGCTCGTCTTCCGAGATTATGTACCGCTCAATATCGAGTACGGGTACGGACCGGAGAATCCAATTCCCAACGCCAGCGCAGACACACCACTTCAGAGGATCTATTTCAGTACCGTTAGGGATGACGCCCTAATAAAAAAGCCTAATAAAAAATTGCGTCACACTCTATTACACATGTTGAGAGGGTTTTGTCTTGCCGTGGCTGACTTCTTGCTAGGCATATACCGAAACAAATGGATTGGTATGTAACAGTAATAATGTAAATTATGCTGTGTTGTGTAAATTATTTTGACTCCGCTTTCAAGATTTCCACATTTTCTGAGCGGAAAATAAGCCCTAAAAACGTTGTCAGTACTTACCACAAAAATAGGGTATGGCATACCTCGCCGGACCCAGAAACAGAGAAAGAACAAAAACGATGGAGGTGGGACCGCAACAGGAAACAATGACTGTTATACGGCCGAGTATGGGTAATCATTTGATGTTTGTGTTGGTCGCGAGGTGGGATGCACCTCATAACAGGACCGCGCCTCTGTTGCTGCAGGCCCGATGCGGTGCAGGTGGACTCGGATGGGGGGTTTGCGTGGGATGCGGAGTGGGAGGCGGCGTTCACGCGCGTCGCCGGTCGCGTGTTTGTGCCTCCCATCCTCCGCAAGCTCGTCCTCAACCGCAACCCGTCGCAGGTGCTGGAGTGGGCGAGCCGGATCACAGAGTGGGAGTTCACGCATGTGGTGGCGGCGCACTTCAGTGGGCGCGTGGAGGTGCGGCCGGATGTCGTGCGCCGTGCGTTTGCGTTTCTGGAAGCAAACCCTGCTTTGAATGGCGGTGGAGAAGAGGATGTGGAGGGGAAGGAGGAGGAGGGGGAGGACCAGAGCACGCTGCTGAACGCGGTGAACAGGTTTCTGGTGGACTACGGGCTGGCGGAGGGCAGCAGCGGGGGGGGGAAATGAGGGGGTCTCATCGAAATTGACCATTGAAATAAATGTGCAAGTACTGTGTAAATATGATTTAGATTTTCAGGTCGTTGACGGAGGTGGCGTTTGCTGTCGAGTGAATTGTTTTGCTTCTGCCGGTGTCGCAGCAGGCCGTTGAATGAGCACGCTGATATACTTTCACTTGAATGTGTGGGAGTGGTCAATTGTCGCGGGTGTGTGTGTGTTCAAGTGGTTGTGTGGTTGTGTGTGTGTTTGATTTGTTCTTTGTGTGTATCATGTGTGTGTGTGTTTGTGTGTGTGTGTGTGTGTGTGTGTGTGTGTTCAAGCTTTGGTGTGTGCGTGTGCGTGCGTTTCTTGTGTATGTGTGGGTTTGGTCAGGTATCATGTGTGTGTGTGTTTGTGTGTCTGTGTGTGTGTGTGTGTGTGTGTGTATGTGTGTGTGTGCGTGTGTGTATGTATACGTGGGCGTGTTCAATTTTTTATTTTTTTTTTGCGCGCGCGCGCGCGTGTGTGTGTGTGTGGGTGTGTATTTATGTGCGCGCGCGCGCGTGTGTGTGTGTATGTGTGTCAAAGTTTTTGTGTGCGTGTGTATTCGTACTTGGGCGTGTTCAAACTTTTGCGTGTATGTTTGTGTTTGTGTGCGTGGTAGTATTAAAGTTTTTGTGTATACGTGGGTGTATTCAAGTTTTTGCGGATGTGTTTGTGTATTATTGTGTGTATATTTGTGCATGTATTGTGATTGTGCGTGTGCGTGTGTGCCTTTGAGCAAAAGCAACAAGCGGTGTTCATTCTGCTGCGTCATTTGATGGGAGGGGCTGCCAAAATGCCAAGGTACCCTCAACCAATGGATGCCTGGGCTGTTTGAAGGCGCACATCCGCACGGGCTTACTGTAGCTGGCATTGAGGTTAATCATCAATACCCACTACATAGTTCTGCGTAAACCTGCTAAGAATAGGAAATCGAGAATTGGGATTAGTTTTTTTTTAAGGCGGCGTCACTCCTGCCACCGGCCGCCTGCTTTTGCGTCGTGAAAGAATGGTGACGGCTCGTCTATTCGATCCACCGACCGCATTGTGAACTGGCTGAGAGAGAGCGGAAATTCGTTGTGCAATGTCGCCCACTTGTTCCGTGGCAATGCATGTTGCGAATGAGAAAAAAATCGGCGAGTGCGACTGGCGCGCGAGTCTCCCCACCTCTTGTTCGTGACTCTGTGACGCTCTCCCCGGCGGCTCGTGTTGCGTGATATTTAATTAACCAAATTACAGGAAGCACCATATCAATTACTTTATTAATCAACTTGCGCATTGCCAAGGAAAACTTGTTGGCACTAATTCAGTGAGGCCAATGTTCTTTTTCGTTTAGTCTAATTTTTGACATGCATCACCGTTGTCACTATTGAATCTTGTTTGACCATTAGCTTAGTCCGTGTAATCCATTCATTGGCATAGTCCTAGCATGCACCATTGGCACGCGGATAGGAAAACGGAGTAGGAAAAACGTAGAGAGACGACTCTCGAGATTCTCCTCTTACATCCCTATCCTCCGCCACCTTTCATCATTTTCCTCAATCTATCGAATAGTGCGTTCGCGGTACTATAATAAAGAAGAAAATAAATCGTTAATGGAATATGGTTTAAAACTATGCAAAAAATCCGGATGGCTACCGACACCTGAGACACGGAGGCGCGCGAATAAAAGGGAAAAAGAATAGAGAAGCAGCCACAGTTCCCGAAGGTCTGTCGGCTTTCAAAACTAGCACGGTGTTCTGGCCGTCACCCCACGCCAGGCCGCTAGCTGAGTGCGAAGGTTCCGAACCTCGTGGTACGGTGTCCCGTTATTCCAGGTCTGACAAAGGCCCGAGCTTGAAAAATAGCCAGTTTCCGCCGCTGATTATAGAGGTCCCCGCCGGGCGCGTCCATGAGCTCTGAGGATTAAGAGTGTGCGCAGCGAAACAGTTTTCAAGCGATGGCGCTCCCAGCGGAAGCGGTCCTGTCTGAGGTGCACGTGGAGGACTGTCCGCCGGCGTGTGGTTGGTGGTCGACGGTGTTCAAGACCCTTCCCACTCCATCGATAGACTCAGCACCGCACGCCCTCTCTTCCCTGGGGCATAGCGAGCATGAAAGCGACAGTTCTCCACCTTCGCAACGCCAAGTGGATTCTGATGGGGACTTGGACCTACCCCGCAGGCCAACACCCGAAGGTGCGCCCCCAAGACTGCTCACCGCCTCTGCCGACAACGAGTACGGCGGCCTGAACGCCTACTCAGTGATCAGTTTGACGCGCGCGTAGGTTTCGGAGACCAGCTTGTGATGCGCCACTTCGGGGCGACACCTGTATCGGAGGTGGGGCTGCAAGTGTGGCGTGGATCCCTGCTACTAGGCGACTTGGCTATGCACCTGAGTGGCGTGTTGAAGGTGGGGGGATACCGGGGTTGGGGGTCCGGGCAGCGGCTGACTCAAATACTGCATCTCCCACTGTGCTTACTACTCAGATACGACCCACTGTTTGTGAAATGATTCCGTCTCGGACCTTGCTTATCGATGACACAGGGCAAGGTGTGCGTGGAGCTGGGCTCCGGTACGGGACTGACGGGGTTGATGCTGGCGCGCAGTGGCGCGTCGCGAGTGTTCATCACTGATGTCGGAGACCTCGTACTTGACAACTGTCACGCCAACGTGAAGGCGAACCGACACTTTGTGGATACAGACACCATTAAGGTCTCAATCGATTTTCTCGCCTTTGCCATTGTTGAGAACACTAAGCACTCTCCGCCAGTCTTCAGTCACGCCCCTGCCGGTACATTTGAGCAGGTTCGGGAGCTGGACTGGCGACTGCCGCCGCCCTGTTTTCTGGCCAAGACGCGACCACCACGCGCGCGCGATTCCGAGAATGACACCGCTGGACCGTTCTCATGGTCAAATAATGACGTTCGAGAGCTACGCGCCGCTGAGGTGCGCTGGACCCGCTGTCTCTATCGAATGCATTACCGAAATGAGCAGTGGAGGTCGAAAATTGCGCGTTAGGTTGCTTGTCGTGTAGCAGGCGTTATTCGCAGGAGACTGCATCTACGACGACGACCTCACGGACGCCTTCATGCAGTGCCTATGGCCGCTGATGTCAACAGCGCCGCGACCGACGCTGTACCTCGCGATGGAGAAGAGATGGAACTTCACGCTGGTCGATATGGTGAGCTTCGCTATCCAACGCAGACCACCCCTCCCTCTCCACTCCTGGGTGACTCCATACTGAATCCTACACCTCTCCCACTTCACTGATAAGTCTATTATAAGTCAGTCAGACTCGGTCACACACTCGCATACGCACATAGCCGTTTGCACACTCACGCACACTTAAGGCGCGGATTTGCTGGGTTTGGAAATGGAAGCACCTTTCTGCGGAGGTGGAGGTGGGAGAAGGGGGTGACTGCAACCTCAGGGGTAGAGCTGTGTGCGTATATTGTATGTTGTGAAAGTTCCTGTTGATTTGTGTATTCGAAGATGTAGGGGACAAAGTATGTTCTATAGCGGAATGTGTTGGGTGTAGGGAGGATGTGGAAATGTTTGCTATTGGGGAAGTTTTCTTTTAGGGAAGTCTGTATGTGTGTGTGCAAGCGCACGCACGTGTCTGTCTTTTGACGGCGGGTCTCTACGTTTGACTGCTGGAGCTGTGGATGGACGTTGATTGTGGAGATGTTGATGTTTTAATATTAATGCTT
Source organism: Tetraselmis chui (assembly GCA_026401115.1). Taxonomy (NCBI): domain Eukaryota; kingdom Viridiplantae; phylum Chlorophyta; class Chlorodendrophyceae; order Chlorodendrales; family Chlorodendraceae; genus Tetraselmis; species Tetraselmis chui. Next base: position 19,249 of record JAPMLY010001622.1, read on the forward strand.
GTTGTGTGATAAGTCGGCGTCCACACATACGCATTACGTATTTATAATTAAAGTAGATTTGTTGCTGTACGCAAAAGCAAGTTCATACGTGTGTGTGTGTGTGTGTGTGTGTGTGTGTGTGTGTGTGTGTGTGTATGTGTGTTCGAATGCAAATGTTAGTTGCATTAGAGGTGAGAAGGTACTAAATTATCTGAGTGTACCCCTCGTGTGTGTGTGTGTGTGTGTGTGTGTGTGTGTGTGTGTGTGTGTGTGTGTGTGTGTGTGTCTGTATTTCTTTGCTGTGCGCATATATGGTACGCTGTAATCTGTATTTATGTGTGTTTTTATGGGCATCAGTAATGTGCGCGGGGATCTATAAATCCCATGTGCAGAATCAGGTGTATTGATTTGTTTGTGTGTTCGTGTATACACGTATCGAGTGTATGTGTGTGTGTGTGTTTGTGTGTGTGCGTGTGAGTTTTGCGTGCTTTGTTGTATGCTGTTGGTTAAAGTAACAAAGCGATGCTGACATTCTCATAACACCGCAGGACTCGCGAGCTCCTGCATTTGATCATTTCATGCGACAGCTGGGCCTCCCACAGTCCAGCGCCTCTGAGCTCTCAGAGGGTCGCAGCCAGGCCTCCCCGCTGCCTGCCGAGTACAGCAACCTCACCACTTCCCTGCCAGCCGACTCCCCCTTCTTTCAGAACCCCCTCCGCTGCGCAGCTTCTGACATCCTCGTGCTTCATGCCCAGCGAATCGCAGTGCAAGACATACCTCAGGTGCGCCCTCAATCCGTAGAGCCTTACACAGTGAGCCCCTCCGCCACCTCCCTCGACCACCCCCCCTTCTCTCCGTCCACTCCACACGTGTCTCCCATCCCTTCAGAAAGTCACACCTCTTCCTCTTGTGTCTGGTATGGCAGAGGATGGCGTACGAGAGAGGGGAGGACTTGGAGCTGTGGGCCATGCGGCTTGTGCCATACCAGGGTTCATGTTGTCCAGCAGGTCAGCCACTGTCTGGCGACAGCTGAACAGCAAACAGTGTCACATCCCTCGCTGGCAGCCCGTGGATTGCACGACGGTGATTGCATGCAGATATTCCCCAGCCGGTTGGTGAGGAATGAAAACGACAGTAAGAATAATTACTCTCGTCGTCGCTCAGTGTTTGGACACGACATAATACGTGCATATCTGTGCTAGGTGACAGTTCACACTAACAGAGGAACACTCCTGAAGTCCTTTACTTCCTATCCGTGGGGGCACTCTCCTCTGACCGCTCATCCTCCTCCCTTCTCTGCGCTGTCGATTCGGTGTCGCTCTTCTCTCGCGACTTATCTGGGACACTATAAAATACCGACGTCTGCAACAGCACGCCGGCCACACCGCCACAGGGCTCGGGTCACCGAGCGTCACGTGCGAGGTTCGTGAATGATCACTTTCACTGGGGTTCTGAAGGGGGGAGAGGGGGTAACAAACCTGGCCCTTGGGGAAGCGAAGGACGCCGCCGTTGCCGGGACGGGCGTTGGCGCTCAAAAACTCCCGCCAGGAGCGCCAAGGGAAGAAGCCGCCACACTGCGGGCATTTCACCTACGCGAGGATCACGGAGCACGGGGGCCAAGCTCGAAAAATACTTGCAAAGAATCTACTGAAAACTAGTCGTCCATGCTTGGGAACTCCGCCTACCGCTGTCTTGCGGGAGGTCACGGAATTGTGGTGGGCAGCGAGTGGCGGCTTACCTCAAGTTGCCGAGAGCCGGCGACCACAAGGCCGGTGCCGTTACAAACTTCGCACCGACGCTGGATCATCTGGTTTAAGGCAACGGCGATAACGTCAGAACTGCTCAGTTGTCGGGTTGCCTGTGACAACTGTGATAGTGCTGAGCCCGTTTCGGTAAGGTGTGTGTGAGTGGCGGGGGGGGGGGGGGGGGGGGGGGGGGGGCACACGATACGCTTGGTGAACTCGTAAAGGCCGATGGCGAAAGGGAACGCCCCCGCGAAAGCTCCAAAGTAAATTTCCCATCCCACCTGAAGGTATGGGAAACACGGGTCTGTCACAGCAAGAAATCAATTGTCGGCGAGTTGTCTCTTAAAGTTCGTCTCTGAGTGTTTCATCACATCTCAGAGTAGTCTGTGACAGCGGCGGACCTCGACGGGAGACGGCACGTAGTTGGACGGGTCCACGGGTACGATGCCCTCTGCCGCCATTGAGTCTGCCAGCGTGTCGGCCGCCTTCGTGGCAGCGTTTGCTGCCCAAGCTGGAATTCACCCGCGGCACACTAGTCAGTGCGGCTCGCCGTAAGGGTCCAAAGTGGCAAAACGCAGTTTGGAGGTTAGTTTAGATAGTGACAACGAAATGGTGGAATTAGCGTGGCATACCTTGTGAGAGCGTCAGGACAGCTGGTAGTCCACGTGCAGTGAAACGTTGCACATTTTGGGTCAAATCTGACAGGTAAACATTGGAGCAGTTACTCAGCAGCCCGATAAGATCGCCAGCCAGGTAAAGTCGCCCTACAATTTGAGAAGGGCTGACGGCGCGCACCAACTGTTCGCTCGGTCGACGCTACTCCCGATGGAGCTGCCCGGGCCGTCGCCGCCTTACATGGCGGTGCCTTTCCGACTCTCGATACCTGAGAGAAATCCGTGCAGCACGTCGTGGGGGTGCGTGCACGTAGACAAGGCTTGCAGCACGGCATCGTGTTCGCAGATATGGCACTCAATGAAGCTCCTGAGTGTCCTGACTGATCGACAGACTTCGACCTCGACGTGGCGCACAGTGGCGCAAGAGGGAAGAGCGCAACTCAGGACTATGCAAGCCAAGCAAAGGACACCGGTGACGATGGATGGAGCCGGTACCCGTACTGTTATTCAACGCATAATATTTAAATATAAGAAAAACTTTCTTACAAGAAAAAGCAGTGGAGGCCACCAAGCAAGAAAAAAAGAAGAAAGGAGGAAAAAAAACCTAAGCCCGAGGAACAGGAAGGCATGCCACAGCACCAGCACTGCCCTCCTGAAAAGCGTCGCGGAGATAGGAATCCAGAGTGCCATGAAGAGCAGCAGAAAGACGTTGCATGAATTCTCGTCGCACATCCCCCCCAAAACGCCGAAACGGAAGAGAAGTAGATCGACGAACAAAATGTTGCATACGGACATAACTGTCAGAGCGCAAGGAACGAGAGTCAGCGGCCCCCATGCCAGGGAAGCGACGAACAGCCACCAAAATAGCCAAGCGATCGACCAACTCAGCCGCCATCGGCGCCAACCGGCCCCCATCCTCCATGGCGAAGGGGTTAAGTAAATAATTTAAATATAAGTAAATAATAAATAAATATATAACAACTTTTTCTTGTAAGAAACTGCTTTTCATCTATAAATATAAATAAATAAGATGCGAGGTAAGGTCGGTTGCGCGGTTTGTCCGCCGCTGCGGACGGCGTCGAGGCCGCTTCTTCCTCGGCCGGGATGCCTTCTCCTGCCACGGCGCTCTTCACCCGCGCAATGGGCCGCAAGCGTCCCCGTGTTTCCTCGAGCGGCGCGTGAGGCGCCGCTTGTCGCCTCCACGTGTTGCATTCTCGGCGCGGCCTAGGAGTTTCCTTAGTTCAATCTGCTAGGTTTGTGCACAATGTAGTGCTTTCCTTTTGCCGTGCTTTGGATTCCGTGACCCTCTTGTCACTCTTGCCCTTTTGTTTCCCCTCCCACTTTCCCTGTCCGTGCTCATCTAGTTTTTCTTGTAACCATTTCTTTGCGAGGTAAGGTACGGGTGCTGTGTACCAGAAACGCTACATACATACTGTACACGTACGGGTATTACGTACGCATATTAATGAGTATTAAAAAAATTGGTGATTTTTTGGCTCCTATGGACAACATCCCCCGGTGCCCGTGCTCTTGGTATGTCATTCAGCTCCACGATCGGATTGTCCACGTACTTGAAGAGTTCATGCTTGATGCGGGGGCTACAATGGGGCGGAACTTGTGGTTGGAGGTCCGCCGTATTCGGTCGGGAGCTTCTCGAGATCGCCATGGGGATGTGGTTTGGTATGACTTCATGGCTCCGCACCGTCATCTTGTTGTTGATGTGACGGTCACAAGTGCTCGCACAAACACCAATGTTCCTCATATAGGTGCTCGTCTCCCACTCCCGGGCAGCCTTGCATTGGGAGCTCAACATGGCAAACTTGATGCGGACCTCCGCACTTCGGCTTTGCTTGACACGCCTGCTTCGGGACAGTCAATCCATGACCACTACCCCTTCGCTCTAGAGGACGGTGACCGGTTGGCGCCTTTGGCGGCCGGGTTGGTTGATCACATGCTTATTTTGGTAGCAGTTCGTTGCTTTCTTGGCGTGGGTGCTTTAAACTCTCGTTCATGGCATTTTGCCTGTTGTTATGTCCGTATGCAACATTTCGTTCGTCGCACTGCTTATGTTCCTTTCGGCGTTTTGGGGGGATGTGCGACGAGAATTCATGCAACGTCTTTTTGCTGCTCCTCATGGTTCTTTGGGTTCCGAGCTTCTCGAAGTTTTGCAAGAGGGCAGTGATGATATTGTGGCATGCCTTCCTTTTTCTCGGGCTCATGCCAGTGGGGTTTTATCCTCCTTGCTTTTTTTTGGGCTGGTGTTTTTCACTGCATTTCTTGTAGAAAAGTCTTTTCAGTTTTGGGCTCGGTCGTGATGGTGCATAGCAAATAGGGTAAGCCCCCAGGCAAAAAGAAGAAAAGAGGGCAAAATGACAAGTACAAGGTCCCCGACGGCATTCCGTAGGCCGCCCTCGCATTTTGATAGTTTTAACTTAAAAGAACGAGATGCATGAAAAGCACTGCTCATGCAACGTGTTTCTGCTGCTCTTCATGGCACTCTGGATTCCTATCTCCGCGACGCTTTCAGGAGGGCAGTGCTGATGCTGTGGCATGCCTTCCTGTTCCTGGGGCTTAGGTTTTTCCCTCTTTTCTTCTTTTTGCTTGGTTTCCTCCACTGCTTTTACTTGTAAGAAGATTTCTTAAGAAAAAGCACTGGCGGGGCACAACCCCACTACTGTATGTATGGGTGGCAGCATCGCAATCGTACCCGTATTTATTATAATACTGCTGCAGGTACATGTTTTCGTATCAGTATTCCCTTTTCATGACAAACAGAGTAGTACCTGGGTGCTACTGATCACGCGCAGGGCGTCCCGTCGCGTTATCCGTAATGTTTTTCTTTTTTTTCCGCCCTGCTTCCGGAATATGGGACTGTCAGGTAAGCTCGCACCCGTCATACGTCTTGTCGCAGTGTTTTCGCAGTTTGAAACTCGCCTCAACGTCCGTCGCTGACATCCGCCTCCAACCACCGCCGGCCATCCGGAGCACATTCGGACCGTTGCCCCACTGGACACCCCTAGAGGGTCACCCCGTGTAAACCCTTCTAAATTTCAAAGCATTTTTCACATCGAATGTGTGACGCTAGGCTACTGTGTGCTCGGTGACGGGCCCAACGGCGGCGGAAGCGTCGAACAGCGCAGAAATAGTCGCATTCGTTCAAAATTATTCGAGACGCCGACCCTTTCACACCGGAACGCCTCGTCGCCGTGGTGCTGAACCGCGTGAGCACGAGCTGTGTGCTTGAAGTTGCCGGCTTCGACTTTGTTCGCCCGCTTCCGACGGGCGAGGAAGGCGAGGGGGGGGCGCGGGGGGCGTCCGTCGGAGAGTCGCGACACTCTCCGCTGCGCTCGACTGTCAACGGGTCAAAATGTTCTACTCCACCCAGATTCTGGCCAAGAAGGGGCCGCTGGGCACCATCTGGATCGCCGCGCACCTGGAGCGGCGGCTGAAAAGGCACCAAGTTTTTGAAACTAGTATCACGCTGTCCGTTGGTGCGCTCCCGAGTCCACTTTTCTTCCTTTTCCTTATTTTCCTCTCTTTTCATTTCTCTTCCTTTCCTTCCCTTCCCTTTCCTTTCCTTTCCTTTCCATTCCCTTTTTTATTCTGCGGGTCTGGCAGTACAGCATCAGCGTCGCATGCTGTCGTCTTTGGCAGATCCATCCGAAGCTCTACTTGCCAGGTCATGTGGGAGGTCTGTTCATTTTTTTTTAAACAATTTTCATTGTGATTTGAAGTTTGCGATCCATTTTGAATATTGTCTCCCTTTATTTGTAGCCCCTCTCCTCTCTCTCAGCATGCGCCAGCAGCACAAGCTGTAATGGTGAACAGTTTTAAGCTTGTGTGTGTGTGTGTGTGTGTGTGTGTGTGTGTGTGTGTGTGTGTGCGTGCGTGCGTGTGTGTGTGTGTGTGTGTGTGTGTGCCTGGTGGGGGATCAGACTCCATCATCAACCCGGAGGCGCCTTTGGCTCTGCGGCTGAGTGGACAGCTGCTGTTGGGTGTCGTGCGCATCTACTCAAGGAAGGTGGGCTACCTGTTTCAGGACTGCAATGACGCACTGCTGAAGATTAAGTCGGTAAGCAATCTCTCCCCCCTAGAAATGTCAATAACCTACAATGATAAACAATTTTGAAGTTGGGAGGTTCAATTGATCTGTTTACCGAATGATTGCATTAAATTTGGAGCGACGTGTGGGATCAGAGGAAGGGGGGGGGGGGGGGGGGGAGGGGTTCAGAGGCTGTGAGGGGTTGGAGGTCTGACGTGAGGAGGGGGCCACTGCGCAGGCGTTTACGCAGCAGGGGCTGGTTGACTTGCCGGAGGAGCAGGCGAGCGCCAACCTGGCCTCCATCACCCTCCCCGAGAACTACGACAACCTTCAGATCTTCACTGACCCCGTCGCCGGCTCCATCACCCTCACGTCAGCCCCCCAGCCCATCCTTCCACCACACAGCGTAGCCACTCACCCATCCACCCAACATACCTCTGTGGGCCGCTGCAGGCAGTGTTACGGTCTTAAACAGTCCAAATGGTTGATGCACTGGTCTGATGTGTGACACTTCAAATATTTTGATGTATTATCTGATGAAATGCTCATTCTGTTATGCTTGATTGTTTGGGTATAAGTCTGATTCCTCTGTCATGTATGAAATTTTGCTAGTCTTGCATGTGTTTGCTTGAATTTTTAGATCTTCTTAGGCCCTATTCTCTCAAACCTTAACATTGAAGAGTCGCGCGCTTGCCCTTGGTCAAAACTCCATTTGCCTTTGAAGGTACGAGCACGGCGAGAACGACCTGGCGGACGACCTCGCCTTCACCGTTCGTGACGACTCCATCCAGCTGGACGCCGACTACAACGCGCTGACCTACGACGGCACGCCCGCCCAAGGTGCCCTCTCTCTCCCTACGGAAGTGAATCGCTGTGAAATGAGACAGCCTACTAATAAAATATGAGGGTATCGATAATAGTAATTGAATCAAGAGAGTGTTGGTGAATCGTTGAAAGAAACGTCTCTCTGCATTCTCATCCGTGCTTACTCGCCGCGCAGATGAGGTGTTCGACAAGGGGGTGGAGCTCGACCTGGAGGTGGGTGCTGCTCTGACTCGGCTGTGAATGCTGAATCGGCCAACATCATTGATTCATTATGAATCTTGTATTGAATTTTTTTGCACACCAAACGGAATCCAACCATGTGTTGCGCTTCCGCTTAATATTATCACTGACTAGTTATGCAGTGTTGATTATTGATTGCGGATCGTTTTATTGTTGGGTAGATTGAGTGATCCATTCATTCATCCATCCATCCATCATACTGTCGCCACTTCTCTATCTGTATACAATATCTCAAAGCTTGGAAGGCGCCCGAGAGAACCTCGGGGCACTAGCGACATTCTAATCCATATTTCATCGCGGTTGTCTCTCGCTCGTGACTGCTCTTGCGACTGACCTACGACGCCTATCGGCTGAACTCGCTATCAGAACGCCGAATACGTTTCGGACGACGACGATGCAGTTGAGCGACTGAGGTCGGCGGAGGATGGCGCGGCGGAGGCGCCCACACCCGATGTCGGAGCCGACTTGCTCCAGTCCGCGGATTTGGGGGACGAGGGCGGAAATGACGACGCCGGCGACTATCACGATGGGGAGGAGGAGGACGAGGTGGTGGATACGGTCGAGGAGGGGGCGATGGTCGACTTTTCCACTCCGGGAGTTCCGGCCGCTCAGGGGACGCCGGGATTCGGCGATACTCCGGACGTACTGGGAGGTGACACGCCGGGGATTGAGCTCGGCGTGGTCGGCGATACGCCTGGCGGGGATGGCGAAGGCGAGGCGGAGGGGGCTAGTGAAGGTGAGCGAGATGGGCATGAGGTGGAGGCGGAGGCGGGTCAGGTGGAGGAAGCTCCGGAGCTGGGTGTCGGCGGGGTGGTGTCGGTGGAGGCGCCGTGGGGCGGGGATGTCTCCGAGACGACAGCAGTTGCTCGACAAAAAGCAGCCAAGCGCGCCGAGGTCGGCTCTCCACCCGTCTGCGTCTGCGTCTCGGTTCGCGCGTTGATATTATTGAAAATATATGAAGTATCGAGACTCGATATTTTGTGTCGTCATCTTTCATTATATTTTACTGCGACACCAGCGATACTCTCGTTTCATTCGCTGACGATTCTCCGGCGTCTGCGGATGTGGGTGCGCTTGTTGTAGGCCCAAGTTGACGACGGGAGCGATGGTCGTCCCAAGGTGGAGCTGCCTGGCGCCGCCATCCGCGCCCTTTTGGCCGACCGATCGCCGCTTCTCGTCAACCGCGGCCTCCGAGGAGGGCTGCTCAAGTTGGGCAATGCAAAGGTGAGACGCCTCAACGAACTCCCTGCCCCTGCCTGTCTCGAGATATCCCCGCACCGGTCGCGTGTTTGTTGCCCACTCACTCATTTATGGAGACTCTGCTGTCTCGACACTTTCTGTTTTGCAAAGATGTTTCAATTGAATTTCTTGTGTTAAATCCCCCCCCATTTTACTTTCTTGTAATTGTTAAATAATTATTGGACACAGAAACAGAACAGTCGATTTTAATTTGTCAACTTGGAAACTGTTTTTTGTGTATGAAGCTCAAAACATTTCTGTGGACAGTTTCAAAATATAAAATATGAAGTTTGATAACACATTATTTCATTGCTTTTCCCCTTTCCTATCACACCGCATTTTTTCAAAGGGATAGCGCCTTTCACTTTGCATTTTTGTGTTGTCGGATATTGTTTATGTTCTTTTTAAAGCTCATTCGGCGCTGAGAGGTTTTGATTTACGGGCGCGGTAGGTGGAGAGGAAACGGAAGCAGATGCACGTGCAGAGCGTGCTGACGCAGCCAGCGGTGCCGGGTCCCGTGAGCGGGCCGCTGATGGAGATGTGGCACGCAGCGAATGAGGTTTCGTGTGGCGCACGCTCGGCGGCGGTGGTGGCGGATCGCCAGGAAGCGGCGCGAGTGAAGGCGGCTAAGAAACAAGCGGCGGCGGTAGAGGAGGAGGGAGACAGGGAGGAGGGGGTGAAGAAGGCGAGGGTTGAGGAAGACACGTGTGGGGAGGAGGTGGAGGTTGGCGAGGGGGTTGTGGGGGTGGAAGTGGAGGACGATGACAGGGTGGAGGTGGAGGACGATGCGAGGGTGGAGGTGGAGGTGGGGGCTGAGGGTGTTCGTGAGGATGAGGTGGAGGCCTTTGAGGAGGATGGCGGGTTTGATGGGGACGGTGGGGTGGAGGAGGTGGAAGAGGCCGCGGAGGAAGCTGGGGGCGCGGCGGAGGAGGTGAGGAAGCCCCCCCGTCCCCGTCCGCATCCCCTTTCCCCATCCCCTTCCCCCCCCCCCTCTCCCTCTCCCCCTTTCCCTTTCCCTTCCCCTCTCCCCCTTCCCCTTACCCTTCCCCCTTCATGACTAGGTGGTGCGGGGTGGGAGTAACTTTGGTTTAGGAGGTTAGGAGGGGACGTTTGTGTGTTTTCGGAAGGGCATGTTTTTTTGCTTTAGCGTTGTGTAAGGTTGCTTTAGAAAGTGGACAATGGGTAGGCAGGGTTAAGGGTTACGAGTTAGGCATGTGGTGGGATGGTACGATATGTGATCGAGGTAGACAAGGGGTTGAAGTTGGGGCACGTTCGGGCGCAGTCTGTCTCATAAAATATTGTGAAGTTGTTCATTACTGTGGTTCTCTTTGCTTAGGTTTCGAGTGTTAGGGCGTCTACCCAACACTTGTATTTTAATTGCCGTTGAATATTTTGGTATGTTATCGCTCACTCTTTTCGAACTGTCTTCGAACCCCCAAAAGATTACAATTCGGAATGGGCGTGCATGTGTGTTGCACGTTTGCCAAATAAATAATTTCAATATTTGATTACATTTCACAAATTGGATTGTATACGTCTTCGCGTGGGACAATATAATTCCCTGTAACGTATGTGGTTGGGTGTGCGTTGCAGGCGATTGAGGTGTCGGAGGGGGAAGAGGAGGAAGAGGAGGAGGATCTTCCACCCGCGGTGGAGCTTTTCCAATCGGGCGACCAAGAGCAAGAGGCGCAAGGGGGGAGCACGGACGCGGCGGCCACTACTTTCACGGCCAACACAAGAGCGGTGTTGAAGCACGTGCGAGGGTTGGCGGAGCGGCAAGTGGCTCGAGCAAGTGGTGGTGGTGGGGGTGTTAGATCTGCGAAGGCGGATATTGTGGGGTTGAATCGGTTGGTGGCGGGAAAGAAGCGGTTGGACGCGTCTCGATGGTTTTTTGAGATGTTGGTCCTCAAGTCGAAGGACTATGTGGAGTTGGAGCAGAAGGAGCCTTATGGGGACATCAAGATCCGCGCCGGTGCCAAGTTGTTGTCCGCCCGTTGAGGCCGTGGCTCGCCTCGAAACGCGGCAAGGGCGGTTATTTAATTAAGATATGCAATTGTTGCAACGCGAAGGGAACTTGAATAGAAAACACTCGTTGATGTTTTGGAGTTGATGTAAGTAAGTTAACTTATGCATTGCCCCAACACAGTCGAGAAATTTTGCATGGCTTTGGTGTGAATCTTGAGTGCCGCTTTCTATTAGACACCATCACACGGTGAGGACATCATGGTGGCGTGCTGAGTATGGGGGCTGGGCTGTGGTCGATAGGTAAAGTAATAATATCACAGTTTGTCTTTGTTTCATGTCGATGGCGGTGTTCTTGAACCATCGTTCTTCCCCGCCGCAAAGTAAACAGTCCACATCACCCGCCATATCATATGCACAACTGCGTGAAATATTACCAGGGTATGAACGTGCGATAGCATTGGTGCATAATGACAATGGTTTTAAATTGGGCAATTTCTAGTTTGTATTTTAGATTACGGGGAAATAATAACGGAACAATCTGGAATGTTTTTGCGGGTTTAGATGACCCCGTGGATAATCGAGTCATGTCTTGCTGTCTACCTAGGCAGTGTTTCACATTTCTAGGTATTAGCAATGCATGTGCCGTAATCGTTTTCAATGATTATAGAACTTTGCTTGGTTATAATGCTTTTGGATTGCTGGAATGTATTACGCATATATGTCTACCCATTGCTAATGAAAATTTATTTGCGCTGGAGTTCGTTCAGTACATGTAAAAATCGATAATCTCATGTAGCTATCGATGGAATGCTCTTATTACAAGCAAGGTGCCGCACTCTCCATATGTGTATGGGTTGAAAACGTGTGTGTGTGTGTGTGTGTGTGTGTGTGTGTGTGTGTGTGTGTGTGTGTGTGTGTGTGTGTGTGTGTGTGTGTGTGTGTGTGTGCGTGTGTGTGTGTGTGTGTGTGTGTATGTGTGTGTGTGTGTGTGTGTGTGTGTGTGTGTGTGCTTGCGTGGTGTGTGTGTGTGTGCGTTTGTCTGCGTGGTGTGTGTGTGTGTGTGTGTGCGCGCGCGAGTGCACAATGGGTTGAGACTGGGGGCCGGGTGTGTGCATGCCTTGCCCTTATCTCCCTTGCCCCGAAGGGTATGGTTTTATCTCCCACCCTTCGGGGCAAGGGAGATAAAACCATATGATAGTCACAAATGGTTTTTGTCTGTCGTTACTCCCATCGCGTCTATCATGTTCCGGTCGGTTGATAACTATTTCCGGCACCGGTTGATCTTTGCCTGCAGAGCAGACATTCGCTCACGTCAGCCCCATAAAGCAATTATATGGGGACCTTAGGGAACAATAGCTCAGCACGGCGAGCAATGATGATTGATTATTGGTGGTGGTGGTGGTGGTGGTGGTGTGTGTGTGTGTGTGTGTGTGTGTGTGTGTGTGTGTGTGTGTGTGTGTGTGTGTGTGTGTCTGCGTGGTGGTGTGTGTGTGTGTGTGTGTGTCTGCGTGGTGTGTGTGTGTGTGTGTGTGTCTGTGTGTGTGTGTGTGTGCGCGCGCGCATGAGTGCACAGTGGGTTGAGAATGGGGGCCGGGTGTGTGCACCTTAATTTTGTGTGAGCGGGATAGATAGATTATTAGATGGGAATAGTAATGGGTAAGTGTCATTGACACTATGCGAGCGGTAATGGTGGAAAGGGGATGAAGGGACGTAATCTTTTCATTGCGGGTGTCTACTTCGGGGTAATTGACAAATAATGATTAAGCACTATATGTTGGTCGGAAAATATTTAGGCATCCTACTTTATAGTACATGTACATTCCATTCAATCTATTGCTCCAAGCAATACCGTGGCTGATATCGTGTTGGCGCTGATGTTTGATATCGTAAAACAATACACTCCCCGACCAACAATTGTGCAAGCACACGGCAACATTTGCCATGGTCTTTTGCCCGAATCTTCGTCAACTATGCGATGATGCGAGTCTCACGTCGAATTGGCAAAATGGACAAGGATTAAGTCATTTAGCGGCGGGGGTACTACGTCGCAATTAGCATGAAGACGCGAGAGAACGGGGGAAAGGGGTCTCATTTTAAGTGCAAGTAATACGTGTTAGGCCCAATAATTTAGGTACTACTACCAGCGCTCTAATCCCTAGATGCTTACAACGAGACGGGTTGCTGTCAGGTATATGGGCGTAAGTAATATGGGCACCTCCGGCAATTCGCAGCATCCGTGAGGAACTATTTGCTCGTGGGAAATTGTATGTCCGCAGATTTACCGTTGCGCTTTGCATCCTTTCGGCTTTTCGGAGAGTTTCGGTGGGAGGTAATTCTATGTGCGTTCACTTCGCTCGACATTCCTCTCGATCTTGCCTACGGGAGCCTACGGGTGGGACTGCGGATGCTTTCGGTTGCTTCCCTCCCCTCTGGCCAAGCTGATACGGATACTGTTCTTCGCATTATATTATGTTCTTTTGTTTTTGCAACACTTTCTTTCTAAGAAATTTGATATAATTGTTTAAAATATCATATGTCGTTGTCAATAATTTCCTATTATGAAATGATGTGCGCCGGGAGTTCATGCAACGCCTTTCCGTTGCTCTTCATGATACCTTTGGGTCTCATCTTCGTAAAGCTTTACAGGAGGGCAGTGCTGAAGCCGTGGCATGCCCTCCTGCCCCCCGGGGTGAGCCTTGGGGGGAGAAGTGTTTTAAAATTGTCATTGTTTTTTAAGTGGTTTACACTTTACACTTTCACCGTTTTTATTGTAAGTAAAGCAATGTCTTATTATTTCCTACGATGAGCGGAGTATCGTATCGCTATACAAATACAGGTACCTGTACCATTGTACTTTGTTTCCGTCTTTTAAATATTTAGTAAATACTATGAAAAGGTATTTAAGATATTTTGAAAGGCTCCGGACTTAGTGATGATCTTCATTCTGGAATGCACAGAATTCTACACGAAGGAAGTGCGGATGGATGAACTTTCCTTGAGCACTGCACAATATGTTGTCTGTAAGAGTAGATCCATCGTGATCGTAGTTTGTACAGTAGTCATGTGATCGGCAGGCGCTTTATACCCGTCGTTTGCCGGTTGATTTCGGGTCGCTGTCGGAGATATCCCGCGGCGCGCGAGGGGATGCCAATCTGGCGCCGGGCCCCGCCAAGGCGAACCAGCAGCACCAGATCGTTGAGCACTACTTCCCAATCGACAGCTGTATAGACGAGGCGATCGTCTTTCGGCTAGCTGAGCTCGCCATTAACCGGTTCCGAAACCTCCGCTCTAGAGTTTCGCAACTTCAGGGTTGAAGATGGGTATTTCGGGGGCTATGTCGGGTGTGGCGATGCCAGTGGCGGCGACCAACAGCTTCGTTGCCAATCGCGGCGGCCGGAAGCAGCCGGTGAGGCGTCAGGCGGCCGTGGCCGTGGCCACGCCCTCTAAGCCTCCCTCGTTTAAGATGCCCAAGCGCAGCGCGGTGGAGATTTTCAAGGAGCAAAGTGACTTCCTGCGCCATCCGCTCATGCAGGTGCGCGACCGGCCGCGCACCCTCCACGTCGCACGCTCGCGTCGTCGTCGTGGCGTGGAATCGTCCAAGCAATGTACTTCTACTACAATTATATAGTACTGATCGACATTGTGTCGTGAGATGTGCACGCACTTCATCATTTGCCTACCTTATGGACCGCGCACCCAACGCGCCTAAAGCACCGCTAGCCTTTCGCTCTGACTGCCATCTTAGTCGCCTCTGATATCGTTTTTCAGCGCAGCCTGCTGTTATGAAATGACGCTCGTCACGAGGGCTTTGCTCCCCATTTTTCGCAGCACGCATTTGGTCCCACGTTGGTTTCGGAGCCTTTGTGTATATAGCGTGTCACAGTTTCGCTGTATTCAGTTGTGTATCGTCATTATAGTTGTCATTATCAGTTTAAGGAGCTGAGGCGGAGTATTTGTAGCCCCTGTTATCTTTGCTGATGGCTCGTTCCTCCTCGCGCACAGGACCTGGTGGACGAGAACACCTTCATCAGCGAGCAGAGCATGCAGCTGATGAAGTTCCACGGCAGCTACCAGCAGGACCACCGCGAAAAGCGCGCGTTTGGGCAGGGGAAGTTTTACCAGTTCATGATGCGCACGCGCCAGCCCGGCGGCACCGTCTCTAATCAGCTCTACCTTGCCATGGATGACCTCTCAGACAAGGTGGGATAAAACCTTCTTCTCTCCTCTGTAGATACCACCTTGTACCTGGCGAAGGCGTGGGAGACCTTTATGATGCGCAGCCAGAGAAGTCTGCATTATTGGTCGTCATCTTGCGTGTGTGTTGTGGTGTGCTGAGGTGGTGGTTTGTGTGCCCTCCATTGCGGCATGGGTCACAGTTTGGCAACGGGACTATGCGGTTGACCACGCGCCAGACTTTCCAGCTTCACGGCGTGCTGAAGGAGGACCTCAAGACGGTCTTTTCCACCGTCATCAAGAACATGGGCTCCACGCTCGGCGCGTGCGGTGACGTCAACCGCAACGTCATCGCGCCACCCTCGCCGCTGAAGGACCCGCTGTATGAGCACGCCACGGAGCTGGCCAATGACATTGCGGATCTTCTTGCGCCGCAGTGCGGCGCCTACTACGACGTGTGGCTTGACGGGGAGAAGTTTATGAGCTGCACCCGTGAGGTATGCGTACGGTTTAGGGGTGAGAAGGGTGCATATTCTGTTACATACTATGTTCTCATAAGTTTTAGCGCTCCTTCCAACTTCGCCTAGCCCTCTCTGCTCCGAATGATTGCCCACAGAACCCCAAAGTGACCGCGGACCGCGCCTTCAACGGCTTTGGCACCAACTTTGAGAACTCCCCTGAGCCCATCTACGGCACTCAGTTCCTGCCTCGCAAGTTCAAGGTGGCGGTCACCGTACCTGGCGACAACTCGGTGGACCTCTTCACCAATGACGTCGGCGTAATCGTGGTTCCGGATGCCGATGGCAATGTTATTGTGAGCTCAGCCCCACTACTAATACCACACGCACACACACACACACACACACACACACACACACATACACACACACATACACACACACATACACACACAAACACACACAAAACTACCCACGAAACCTTTGTCTCTCCTACACAAAGTAAAGATGAGATGCTAACGGTTATGGGATATAGAAATGGGGCGAATTAGTCATGATTGATCAATAGTTTGTGTTTGGCTTATCCAATCGGAAGAATTGATGTGGTTCTAAAGCCTTGATCTGCGATGACGGTTTTGTTAGGGTTACAACGTTGTGGCGGGCGGCGGTCTGGGACGCACCCACCGGAACAAGGACACGTTCCCCCGCCTCGCGGACCCCATCGGTTTTGTCGCCAAGGAGGACATCTTCCACGCGCTGAAGGCCATCGTGGCGACGCAACGCGACTACGGCCGCCGTGACGACCGCAAGCAGGCGCGCCTGAAGTACCTGGTGCACGAGTGGGGCGTGAACCGCTTCCGCGCCGTTGTGGAGCAGTACTTTGGGAAGAAATTTGACACGTTCCGGCCGATGCCGACCTGGGAGAACCTGGAGCCGATGGGATGGGTGGAGCAGGGTGATGGGATGCTGGCGTACGGCATGTATGTCCAGAATGGCCGTCTCATGGGCAACCTGAAGCGAGCGGTGCGCACGCTCGTGGAGAAGTACGACCTGGACCTCATCATCACCAACCAGCAGAACCTGGTTCTCAGGGTTCGCGCCCCCCCCCCCCCCCCCCCCCCCCCCCCCCCCCCCCCCCCCCCTTAAACTTTACACGCGCGCGCACACGAGTGATCACTTTTTCAACATCGCAAATACCCACGTTGAACAGTTATGGGGATCGAGCCCTATTACTTGTTTACCGCTTGGTTTTTGCAATTTAATTGTTTTGTCTTTGGGGGAGGGGTTGGACCATATCTAGATATCTTGGTATTGGCCCTCTGCGCTGGCTACCACCTCCTGCGTCCACTGATAGCTCGTCCGTCCGTTGACCCTCGCTGTAGGATCTGAAGCCGGAATGGAAAGACGACATCTTGGCTACCCTCACCGCTGGTGGTCTTATGGTGAGTCGCCATCACTCCTTCGACCTGGCGCTACGGTTATATTTCTTACCCACCGAAAAGTGTAGAATTTAAGCAACACAACACACATGTACATACCCTTACTGATGAAGGATAGCCATACCTGCTGTTTGCGCCCTTTCTATTGGATGTCTCACCCATTTTGTCACCATACCTGTGCATCCATGTGGTCAGGATGTGGGCGATTCCTCCATCCACTCGATGCACTTCACCTCGATGGCCTGCCCCGCGCTCCCGCTGTGCGGTCTGGCCGTGACGGAGGCGGAGCGCGGGATGCCCGCCGTGATCGACCGCATGACCGCCCTCCTGGACAAGTTGGGCCTGGGCGATGAGTCCTTTGTGACGCGGATGACTGGCTGCCCCAACGGCTGCGCTCGTCCTTACATGGCGGAGATCGGCTTTGTGGGCGACGGGCCCAACTCTTATCAGCTGTGGATGGGCGGCTCCCCTGCGCAGACGCGCCTGTGCGAGCTGTACATGGACAAGATGAAGCTGAGCAAGCTGGAGGCGACGCTGGAGCCCATCTTTGTGTACTGGAAGAACTCGCGGAAGGAGGGCGAGGCGCTGGGCGACTTTGTGTCGCGCGTGGGCTTTGCGGCGGTGTCCAAATTTTCGGAGAGCTACATCCCCGAGGAGCAGCGCGCCAAGTTGGCATCGATGGGTCTGCCGCAGGAGACGTTCGAGGCACTCGCTGCGGAGGCAGCCGCGCAGGGGAAGAGCATCGAGCACCTCGCTGCGGAGGCCATCAAGGCCCACATCGGCTCCTCGTGAAGCCCCCATCCCCTTCGTCCATCCCCACTATAGCTGGTCCCATCACTGTGTCGTTGGACGGTGGCACACACCACCCTTGCTCCCTCGTGTGTCCCTTCCCCGCTTATCCTGAGGCGACGCACATGTGACATGTAGCCAAACATGTAAACAAGGTCACCACCGTTTCATGTGACTTGCGAGATTTTCTATCAAAGCATGGGCCTCGAAACTGAAGGTGGGACATCCTGGGAGAGAGGAGTCAAAGCTATCGCCGCATCAATTGTGACAGCGATGTTAAATATTTGGGAGGAGTAGTGATTTGTGTATAGTATTCGCACCTGTCTGTAGTGGCAAGTGACCGTATATTGGTTAGACAAAACAGTACGATAACATGCATGGCTTTGGCAGGCTGCAGGGAAGCATCGAACCATTCGATGTCGCCTTGCGGGCGACGCAAGTGGGGCAATGGTTAAAAGGTGCATTTGGAGGCATGGAGGAGGAATGGAAAAATTGACTTACAAAATTTGACTCGGATCACCACGTTGTATCGGCGTCAAATGAGACGTAGGCAGGTCACGCAGTTTGCGAGCTAATGCGCGCGCTTGAGTGACGTAGTCACTTATTCTATATCAAGGATACACTGTGAGTAAGATACACTGCTGATACAGCTCACTGGGAGGCAAGCCAAGGGTGCGTCAGGGCTTCCTCGGCCGTGACCCTCTCAGCGGGGTTCGCCGTGAGTAGAGTCTGCACCAAGTGCTTAGCGCCAGAGGAGGTAATCTCCCATACCGGGTCCTTGAACCGCAGCTCCGCCTGGCGAATGGTTTTCACAAGCTCGCTCACTGAGTTGCCCTGGAACGGGTAGTCGCCAGAGAGCAGCATGAAGAGAACCACGCCGGCCGACCACACGTCGCACCTGGTTCCGTAAGGAATTCGGGACGCCACCTCGGGTGCGAGGTAAATCGGCGTGCCGCACGCTTCGTGGAACGACTTCTTGCTATCGGAAAGCTGATCGGAGAGACCGAAGTCGATAATCTTCACACGTGTACCATCCGTAGAGGAGACTAGCAAAATGTTCTCCATTTTCAGGTCGCGGTGCGCCACACCCTTCGAGTGCAGGTACGACAGCGCACTCAACATCTGGCGAATGATATTGCGTGCATCTTCCTCGGAGTACAACCCGCGATCGAGAATAGCGTGCAGGAGATCCAAGCCCTCCAGAAGCTCGGTTATGATGTACAGGGTGTCGGGGGTGTTGAAGTGCTCGCGGTACTGGAGCAGGTTGGGGTGGTCGAGCTGCTGCAGGATGTCGACTTCGCGGAGGATCACCGCGCGCTCCGCCTGCTCAGTCACCACCTTGCAGGCCCAATGTTCCCCTGTAGAGCGATCAACTGCCAGACGGACAGTCGAGAAAGCGCCGCATCCGAGCACACGACCCAACTTGTAGCACTCCTGGAACTCCGCCTCGGTGTGGCTGTCGTGCTTACCAAACGCTACGGGAATGCGTCCAGTGGTGCTAGGAGCCTCGACGTCGGCGCGCATGGTTTGCTGTGCGGCGAACATAGTGAAATATCTAGGAAGACGTCCTGAAATATCGTTGTTAGGAGAGCCCGCGTTGGTGTTTAGCTGACTGTGCGGACAAGTTGGTGTTCACCCTGATGTGCCGACAAGTGTGGTTTCTTGTATTTCCCGCCTTGGCAGCCATTCGAGCTCATCTTGCCATTATTTATATCGTGTGTGTTGGAAGAAAGGGCGGTACGGGGACATTTTAAATTTGAGCTGGTTTTCCTCGTTATTTCCCAAAACTTCGGAGAATTAATCAATTCTCCTGATTATGGGGACATTTCGAGGATGTTCAGCCAATTTAAGGTTGTTTCCCTGCTTACCCGAAACACCCCGAATCATCCGGTAATCCTCAGCTGGGGGTTTGCGCCCCCCCTCGGCGCTTATTTTCAATGAGCCACTCGAAGCGTCTCCTTGCGTCGAGGGGGGGCGCAACCCCCCATCCCGAAGCTTTGCTGGAGAATTACGGGGACATTTTTCGAATATCACATCATACCATAAATGTCCCCGTAATTCTGTACGGGACAGATCCTTAATAAATAAAAGTCTTTTATCGAGAACTGCGATGGAATAATATTGCTCGGGAAAAGGAATTGTTTGTATTACAGATTGATATTTTGCTGCGCTGTGCTCCGTTCAGGAATTCTTCGTGCTCCGTTGCTGAGTTGTTGTTTACACGCACGAGTTGATTGTTTACTCGTGACAGAGTCCGACACTGGAATCGAACCGCCGCCTCCCGGCACCCTTGCTTTCGCCTATCTCTATCCACGCAGTCTTGGCATCGAGGAATGCTAGGGGAATTATTGAGACGGGGCCACTCCGGTTGACACAATGCGAATATTATAATATCATAAACTGAACAGATAAAGGTACCGGTACGGGTAGTCGCTACATCAAAAGGTGCAGATATACATATTTTTACAATAAAATCATTAAAGTAATATGCTGGTGCGTTTGATAAAAAATAATAAAAATATGGGATTATAGTACAAGAATAATAAGTTATATTAACAATGGGACGAGTTCTCACCGATGCCCAACGCGAGCGCAAGCGCGAAACAGACCGCCTTTACCGTGAAGCCAATCGCGAAAAATATCAAGAATACTATCGTCTATACAACGAATTACATCGTGATGAAATGGCGGCAAGTCGTTGTCGATTTCGCGAAAGGAACCCCGACTACAATCGCGAGTATTATCGCCGAAAAGTAGAATCTACGGGACGGTCCGTGCGCCCGACCCGTGGACGACCAAGGAAATCAGATGCGCCCCTGGCCGGGCGCGCTGGCCTATCTCCGATGGAGTCAATTGAAATTCTAGAACCCCCGGTAATTTCAAACGCACCATCAGAAAATCCGAAACCCCCGGCAATTTCAAACGCACCGTCAGAAAATCCGAAACCCCCGGCAATTCCAAACGCACCATAAAATCCGAAACCCCCGGCAATTTCAAACGCACCATAAAAATCCGAAACCCCCGGCAATTCCAAACGCACCATAAAAAATCCGAAACCCCCGGCAATTCCAAACGCACCCTAAGAATTTGGAGACCAATCCATCGGAGATAGGCCCGGGGCGCCCGGCCAGGGGCGCAACCTCCGGCACTTTCAGAATTTCCGGGGTGCGTTTAATTTGGGATAATTCTTTTCTAGGGGATAAATAATATACCCAAAGATCACCAGCGAAAATGTCTATCCGAGTGCCTTCCGTATCCGAGCTTCCAACCGCGGCCTACTACCGCAACCTATACCAAAACACTATGACTGAAGTGTTACGTGAATCGGCGGCCGCGCGTACTACAAGCCGCTATCCCCCCGCGCTTCGTGCCGCCAATGAGAGACGTCGGACCGAGGCCTTGGCTAGGCGTCAATCGGGGGCATATACCCCCTCGGGCAGGAGATCCCGGGCCCGATTCACCCCGGAGGAGAGAGCCGCGAGGCGTCGTGAGGTTCTCCGTCGCAATGTGGCCAACCGCAACCTACTTCGTGATATTTTGGCCACCGATATAAATGATACCCCTAGCCGACCCGTGCTGTCATCCGAAGAGCGCGCCACCCGGAAAAGGCTAGGCGTGGGGGCAAGGAAGATTGCTGCGGCCCTCAAGCGCATTCGGGAGGAACGAATGAAACGATCTAGGCCATTATTCTTGCGCCAAGTTACCCCGCCCCGCTTTCCTTCCACCCGCTCCTTGTATTATGAAGCTACAAACCACTTTCAAGTCATCAACGGAGTCCGGATTGAGTTGTACCGACTTTTGTTCAACCACCCAAGCGGCCTTCGATCTTTTAAGGTGTGGCTAACAGTGAGCGCACTCTTCTCAAAAGATGATGGCAATGGTGAAGTGATAAATGCCATCGGGTATTTAAATATGAAAAATAATCTTCACGGTGAAAGTGACATTCGGGCGTTACTAACACATTTGTCATCCAAGATTGTAAACCCGGAAAACTATTCCCTCACCGAAGTGTCAGGGTGGAGATTTAAAGGAATCATAGGCTTCTCCATTTCCTCTAATGGATACACCGTGCGCACAGGCCGAGGCCACGTTCAACTGCCCCCACCGTTCAATACATCCGCGTGCGGGCTCATCAACATCCGCAACGAGGACAATTTGTGCTTCAAGTATTGCATTGCAGCTGCCACAAACCCACCCACAAATAAGCCAACCCGCATCGACTACTACGTGGCTAAGAAAAATCAAGACAAACTCTACGGTTCTTTTGACTGGGAGGGTGTGTCATTTCCCGCAAGCATCTCGGACATTCGCCGGTTCGAAAAAAACAATAACGGTTTCGGAATCTCGTGCTTTTCACTTGAGAACAAAAAAGTGTATCCAATGTCTATGTCAAAAGTCCAATCACCTACTACCATAGTGAACTTGCTATACTTCAAAGAGCATTGGATCCTTATCTCGAACCTCGATCGACTGCTCAACTCGGGGAACAAGGACCAACGGTTCTACTGCCCTAGGTGCTTGCACGGGTTCAAGAGTCGCGACAATCGCGAAGATCACATAAACCGATGTGCCGCATTCAAACCCATGCGGGTTTCGGTGCCCAAGCCTGACAAGAACGGCGACGCCCCAACAATGAGCTTCAAAAGCACACACAAAAAGATGACAATCCCGATTGTTATATATGCGGACTCCGAGGCAATCAACGCACCTATCGATGAGGTGACCCCCTCCGGAAAAACCGAAAGAAGCTCCGAGCACAAGTGCGTGTCAATCCGCGCCCACGTTGAGTCCAAGGTTTCGGACTTCGCGAGCTTCTCGTTTCAAGTCACGGGTGATGATGCGGCTGCTCAATTCATCAAGAAACTGAAAGACATCCGCCCCATGCTCGTGAAAGAAATCACCAAGAATATGCCGATGAATATGACGGAAAAGGACAATAAGGAATACGATATGGCTGAGCTATGTTGTGAATGCAACATAGCGTTCGGAAACTGTAACAACACACGCAAAGTCCGCCATCACGATCACAAAACGGGGGACTTCATCGGCGCAGCACATGCGGATTGCAACCTTAAACTACAAATTCGCAACACCGAGATTCCCGTGTTCTTTCACAACGGTAAAGGGTATGACAACCATTTTATCCTACAAGCTATTTCTCAGGCGGATGACATCGAAAATTGTAAGTTGAACGTTATCCCCGACAATTCTGAAAAATACAAGATGGTGAATTTCCGAGGCTATAAGTTTCTCGACAGCCTATCGTTCTTGAACGCCGGACTGTCCAAACTCGCAAATAACTTGATCGGAGGGAACCCCGAGAACGCACCCCGTTTCCACGAAGCCTTCAGCCAAAAGGGGTTGACTAAGGACGAGCTTATTCGAGTTACTCGCAAGGGGGTCTTCCCCTACAAGTGGTTTTCTTCGGTGGAGAAGCTCGACAACTTGGTCCTCCCATGCCGCGAGGAGTTTTTCAATGACTTATCCGGGGAAGAGTGTTCCGAAGAAGACTATGCGCAAGCGGTATGGGTTTGGGAGAAATTCAAGTGCAAGACGTTCCGCGAATATCACGACCTATATTTGGAAGCGGATGTGTTACTTCTCGCGGATGTGTTCGAAGCGTTCCGTGAACTTTGTATGCAACAATACGGCCTTGATCCTTGCCACTACATAACACTTCCGGGGATGTGCATCGACGGTGCTGTTCTAGAAGCATTCAAAACGAACATCAAGATCGAGCTGATTCATACCGACCCGGACAAGTACACCTTTTTCGAGACCGGGATTCGTGGAGGTGTGTCGGTCGTTACCCACAGGTATGCCAAAGCAAATAACCCCCAGGTCGATGGTTACGATCCAAGCAAGCCGAAGTCCAACATATTGTACCTCGACGCAAACAACCTCTACGGGTGGGCAATGATGCAGTATTTGCCGTGCGGGGGCTTCGAGTGGAGCGACATATCCCTCGATCAAGTGTTGAATGGAAATTGGGAAAGCGAGAACGGATGCTCTGTGGAGGTGGACTTGGAATATCCCCAAGAACTACACGAATGTCATAACGACCTTCCACTTGCCCCGGAAAGGGTCACACTAGGATATGCGGACGCGAGTGGTAAAGCCAAAAGCTCAACAACATCACCGGGGGTCGCATGTGAAAAACTCGCGGGTCATTTCCGCCCACACCTCAATTATGTGTGCGACGCCAGACTTTTGCAGTATTACGTAGCAAAGGGGCTGCGAGTAACCAAGCTCCACCGTGCAATGACATATAAACAGGCACAAACGTTAAAGCCATGGATCGAGAAAAACACAACGCTCCGATCAAAGGCCAAAAATGCGTTCGAAAAGGACTTTTTCAAACTTTGCAACAATAGCGTGTTCGGGAAGACAATGCAAAATGTGCGAACGCAAACGAGCTATGAATTTTTCACGAACGACGACAAGCTGCAAAAAAGAGTGGCAGACCCACGCTTTGAGAGGTGTAATGTGATAGGGAACATTGCGGGGGTGTCTCGGATCAAAGATGATGTAATGCTAAACAAGCCAATCTTCATGGGGGCCGCCATATTGGACCTTTCAAAGCTGTTGATGTTCCGTTTCCACTATGACGTGATTCGTCAACGCTACGGCGACAAGGCAAGGTTATTGTTTACCGATACCGACTCCCTATGCTACCACATCGAGACCCCGGATGTATATGCGGATATGGGGCAAATGGCAGAGCATTTCGACACAAGCGACTACCCCTCAGAACACCCGCTCTTCTCGAGCATGAACAAGAAGGTGGTGGGGAAATTCAAGGACGAAACAAACGGTGTGCCTATCAGCGAGTTTGTGGGCCTCAAGTCGAAGATGTACTGTTTTACGGTGGGGGAGTCAACCAAGCGCACGGCAAAGGGGATCAAAAAAGCGGTGGCGCAGCGGGACCTCATGATGGAACAATACAAAGCAGCTTTGGATGGCACGGCATGTACGGTGAAGCAGACGATGATCCAGTCTAGGAACCACAGAATTTGCACAGTTAGTGCGACTAAAAGCGCCTTGAGCGCCTACGACGACAAGCGATGGATCTGCGACGACGGAGTGACCACACGGGCCCATGGTCACTACCTAAACAGCTGCGGCAGCGTTCATGGCGCGTAGACGTGCAGCTCGCTGTGCTTGGGAGAGCTGGGCGGTATTAAGCTGACCGAGACCATCCTTAGTCACGCCGGGCTTTGGAAGCACGCGGCGCCCGCGCTCATCTTTGATAAATTTCCGGAGATATTCCCGACGTTTGCGGCTCAACACTTTCCGCGCTTCAGCCAACTTTTCCATGAGTGCCGGGATATCTAACTGTCCGACAGGTTTGTTGTGAGCACCGAGCAAACCCGATATGTTGGTCACGCCAAGCAAAGAGTTGTCTATTTTTGCGTTGAAGGGTCGAGGTCCAGCGCCCGAAATGAAGTCCTTTATTACGCTGAGGCGGACCAAATCCTCCCGCACGCTTGCGTCGATGGCGTTTGATGCTTCAAGGCCATGACCATGATCCACTCGTCCCAATACCTCTTCTGTATAAAACTCGTCGAAGCGAAAGTCATTACCGTGCCGCAGACCGGCATCGAGCAACAAACGAACTAGCTCAATCAACCCGTTGGCACTTCTCGCGCGCCTCGCGCCGTCGGATACCCTAACTCGATTTCGAACGATCGCGGAGTCACGGCGGTGTCCAATATACACCATCGGGGCTAGGAGGGCGACGGTGGGGTTGGTTGTGGCAAGATCGCGGGCTGCTTGTGTGAGCATGTCAACCCGCACTTTGTACACGGTGACCCACAGCCATTCGGGCAGCCTGGCGTTGGCTGGCTTTTTTAGGAGAAACTGAATTTTGGTGTCCGCGCCGGCGGCTAGCTCGTGTGACTCTCGTATTGCCCGGTTGGTTCTACGTGGCAGCGATCGTCGGCCAAGTGATAAATATTGATTGAAGCGTCGGTCCGCCATGCCGGGGTCCTCTGCGCGGTTGGCGAATTTGGCCTCCCACACGGTTCGCAAGGCATCTTGGGTGTCCGCATCTCCTTGGTCGTACTCTTCTGCGAATACCCGTACGGGGTCCTCGGCGGCCTCGATCCGCCCGCGGATCCGCGCCAAACGGATATTATTTTGCGTGGCCTGCATTTAGGCTTAATGTACACAAAATGTCATGCCGGCATGACAAAACTAGTAGTTATTACACAACAATCGTTTGTACTTGGCCAGCGCCGTGCCGGTAAGCGTGAGTGCCAATCCGGAAGCGCACATTTTCGCCGTCGATACGAACGGTCCGCGACACCGATATTCGCAAAATGGGGCTCGTGTCGAAACTCACGTCGATCCCCGTGTTAATGTATGTGTACTTCTTTTGTCCTATGACGCTGCTGTCATCCACACTCTGCACAAAAATGTTCCGCTGGATCATCGAGCCACGGTCCGGCGATAATACTTCTACTTCGATGCGTGGGTCGCCGAAATCGTAGGCGGGAACAAAGGGGTCGCGCATGGTGGAGGTAATGTTGTTAAACGATATCAGGCCGCTATTAGGGGGGTTTGATATTGCCGCCACTCCAACCGTCATCACGGTCAATACGGGCTCATGCAGCGCTCCCGCCAAAGTGAACTTGAATGTGGAGTTGTAGTCCGTCAGCCGCGTGTCCACGGCGTCGACAAGAGTGCGGGTGGCCGCGTCCTTGGTGTCCACGTACGCTCGAGTGGCCGCGTCCTTGGCGTTCACGATCGAACGGGTGGCCGCGTCGGTGTCGTCCACGTATTTCTTTGTGGCGGCGTCGGCGTCCGCTGTCGGTGCGCCAACTTGTTCGAGACGGATGCCGCTGAAATTAGCGCTCGTCTCCACTACGAGAGCTTCCGCCCTGAACACCAAGGCGGTCAAAGCCACGGTGAAGATGTGCTTCCAAGGCGTATCGGCAGTGCCTAAATCATATAAATTCGACCCGTTTGGGATAATATCGCCGCATTTCAAACTAGTGCTGCCGATCGACAGCATCGTCGGTGTCACCAAGCTGAAATAGTTTGACCATCCAGGACGTCCAGGTAGGTCAAACCATCGGGCGTTTTCCGCGACGTAGGACCGTAGAAAGTTGTACGGAATTGCTTCGTCGTCGTGGAGTGGATCAGTTCCTGACAGGCGCACCCGCTTGAAGTAGCCGAACAAAAACCGCCTGAGGTCTTGACCCAGGTTGTACGCCGAGTCCGCCGACGGTGACAAGGAGTCTTGCATTACGATATCATAGTTTGAGGGCTGGGTGGGGTCCATGAACTGCCCGATGTCCGAATACGACAATTTTGAGACCCAAGCCGGCTTGTCTGTCAACCCACCCCACGACGTTGCGCCCGATCCTACGGCATCGTCAACGTACTTTTTGGTCGCTGCGTCGGCGTCTGCTATCGGGGCTGCGACGTTTGTGACGCGATTGATGCCCGCGTCGATACCCTTGTCGGCGTATATCTCCTCCACGTAAGCGCGCCGCCATCGGGCATAGGGGTCACCGAGGTCATACACTCCTTGGCCGTTCGGAGCGAAGTCGCCGCTCTTGAAGCTGTTTGAGCCGATTGTCACGGTATCCGTCGTGCCCCCTAGTGAGAAGTAGTTTGTCCAATTCGGCCGGCCATTTAAATCCAGCCACGTCGCATCCCCTCCGTCGGCCCCATCGCGGCCGGGGTCGCCTTTGTCGCCTTTAGCACCGTTGTTGCCGGGGTCGCCTTTGTCGCCTTTAGCACCGTTGTTGCCGGGGTCGCCCTTGGGGCCTGGTGGGCCGACATTTCCTGGGTCGCCTTTGTCGCCTTTAGCACCGTTGTTGCCGGGGTCGCCCTTGGGGCCTGGTGGGCCGACATTTCCTGGGTCGCCTTTAGCACCGTTGTTACCGGGGTCGCCCTTGGGGCCTGGTGGGCCGACATTTCCTGGGTCGCCTTTGTCGCCTTTAGCACCGTTGTTACCGGGGTCGCCCTTGGGGCCTGGTGGGCCGACATTTCCTGGGTCGCCTTTGTCGCCTTTAGCACCGTTGTTGCCGGGGTCGCCCTTGGGGCCTGGTGGACCGTCATCTCCGGGGTCGCCTTTGTCGCCTTTAGCACCGTCATTGCCTG
Source organism: Tetraselmis chui (assembly GCA_026401115.1). Classification (NCBI taxonomy): domain Eukaryota; kingdom Viridiplantae; phylum Chlorophyta; class Chlorodendrophyceae; order Chlorodendrales; family Chlorodendraceae; genus Tetraselmis; species Tetraselmis chui. Next base: position 46,870 of record JAPMLY010001622.1, read on the forward strand.
GGTCGCCCTTGGGGCCTGGGTCGCCCTTGGGGCCGGCTGGACCTGGTTCAATCCCCGAATCCCCTTCTAACAACGCCCTCCGAGGCGTGCCGGAGGCGTCTAACCCGTACAAGTCCGTGAAATAGGCTTTAGAAAAAGGTCTTGATGTAGAGCCGATATCCACATGCGTTTCAGCCTTTGGAGTGATGGTAGAGCTAACGTTTTGGTCCCCGTCGAGCAGCGCCCGGCGAGAGTATCCTTCCGCGTTTTGCCCAAATAGGTTCTCAGCATATACGTCGTGGAAGTGTCCGTTTTGCCACGGCTTCGTATACGTTCCAATCGTGTTCCCACCGATGTCCGTGTCATTTGGCACGAGATTGGCGTACGCCGTGATATCATCTGTATCAGAGCGTGAGGACTTGAGCATGTTAGCATTTATGCTGTCATTCACGGTGATGTCGGTTGTGTAGATGGTCCACCACGGCGCCCGCCGGCGGCGCAGCGGCGGCGACCCCGGAGGGGGGTGCGTTCGCAGGCCCGTCGGCATCCCCTCACCTCCCCGTGGTGGGCGCTGGAAACCCCGTAGCCGTGCCAGGCCTGGCACGGTAGGGGGCTAAGAGGGCCGACAGCTCGATCCGTGGGATCAGCAGCTGTCGGGAAAGCCCTGTACAGAGGGCTTTTGAAAAAATAATTTCTGTGCACTACCGGCGCCAAGATCTCCCGCTCGGCCCGTCCGATATGTTTTTTCGCGCACAGATACTCCTAGATACAGCCTTACTTTTAGGAGTGGGACCTGTACTACGGCAGCGTTTGATGGCGAGGAGGGTACGGCCGGATCAGCGGTGGGAGGCGGGTGTTGGAGCTGGTGGTGGCCAGCCGGGAAGCAGCGCCAGGAAAGGGCGCTCGCTAGCTATCGACCAGCCCTGTGCCGGTCGAACCTCACCGAGGGGTGAGGCAAGACATGGCACAGGACGGAGGCTAGTCGCAGACGGAGGAGCGGCTACAGGAGGCGGCGGCGATCCTCGAGATCAGCCGCCGCCGAAAAGCCCTGTACGGAGGGCTTTTTTGGACACTAAAATAATGTCCGTACCCAACGGATCAGCGGAGGGACGAGGATGTTGGAGCTGGCGGCGGACAGCTGGGAAGCAGCGCTTGGGACAGCGCTCGCTAGCAGTCGCCAGCCCTGTGAGAGTCTTAAGTCTCCCCTGGGGGCGAGGCCTGATGCTACGCAGGACGGAGGCTGGTCGCAGTCGGAGGAGCGGCACGGTCTAGCGGCGGCGGTCCTTAGGATCGCCCGCCGCCGGAAAAACCCGGTACGGGGGGTTTTTGGAAAAATTCCCGTACCCACCATCTTTTGAGGACTGGCGACTCGATCCCTGTGTTCTTACAACCCCTCCCCTAGTCGGTACCCGGTTATCGATAGGCTGCCTCAGGCAGTGTGCCTAGGGTTATCGTAACGGCACACTGCTCGTAAAGGCGACCCCCTAACAACGTAAACCACCGGGGGAGGGTACGGACGGCTACAGCGCGATCAGATAGGTGTTGGAAACAGACGGGAGAAGGACAGGGGACAGGAGAAAATCTGGCTCGGGGGCAGGAGAGCCAGCCGGACACCGTCTGCAGCCTAGTTATTCTCTCTTCTCAGCCCCCGAAGGAGGAGAGAAGACTCGGCTAGGTGGCGAGCTGCGTCGGGGGTGGGGGCTAATATCTCGGGCGGGGTGGAGCACGGATCGGGGCGGGACCGACGACGACCTATGCGAGGGGGGTTTTTCACCTGCCTTTCCCCCCAAGCTCCGGCACGACCGGAGTCGCACGGGAGCCGAGGTCAGGCAGGTTCGCCTCGCCCAGCTTCAGCTGGACAGCCTTGCTGATCAGCGACCCCGCAGCGGCTGGAGCAGGCCGCGTAACGTGGAGACTAGCGACATCTTATTTTTCATACTGTATCCAAAAAAAAATACGTATAGATCAAAAAATTATAAATACCTGGATACAGGTATGTTTTAGACGGTATCGTTACTGCCATTGGAGAGGTTGGGATTAGTGGTTTACGGTCTACCTCACGCTTAGAAGTCCAACTACAGGTTGAGCATAGCAAAAGGGGGGGCCCAGAGACAGCAGCCGGTTTATACTGGTATTGTTGTAAACAATTTCAAATTTCAAATTTGGTCCACCACGGATAGTCCAACGCCCCGAAGTCACGTTTGTTTTGGTCAACGCCGATGAGCCCGTCTCCCTCGATTTTCAGGTGCTGCACGAGATTCTTATCCTCGATTGCGTCTATATCCCCCCTCAATTCACCCAATGTATTGCTCAAGCTCGCGCCATCCAGTTTAACGTCCTCAGCGAATACAGTCTTCCACTCATGCGTTTCGCTCCCGAGTGAGTGAATCGGCCCGACCAACGCCGACGTCGTAGGCAAGAGCGAGGCGCCCATGGTGATGTCGGTGTCAAACCCGATAGCTGTGATGTTGTCGGTGCGAATGTTCGACGCGCTGAAGTTTTCGGAAAATCCAGTCATTGACTCGATTTGCCCCTCGATGACGTCTATATCCTCCCTTAAGCTCCCCAGTGTATTGCTCAAGCTCGCGCCATCCAGTTTAACGTCCTCAACGAATACAGTCTTCCACTCGTGGGTTTCGCTGCCGAGTGAATGAATCGGTCCAACCAACGCCGCCGTCGTCGGCAAGAGCGAGGCGCCCATGGTGATGTCGGTGTCAAACCCGATAGCTGTGATGTTGTCGGTGCGGATGTTCGACGCGCTGAAGTTTTCGGAAAATCCAGTCACCGTGCCAGTGAGAGCCGTCAAGTCCGTAGTCAACACCTCAATGTCCGTGTCCTGCCTGTCATTTTCCGTCTCCTCCACCGTCACCCGAGCCGCTAGCTCCCGGTATAGAGATTCGGCCTGGCTGAGGTCCACCTCCACTGCCCGGCGCCCGTTCAGCTGCAGCGGCGCTGATACTTGCCGAGACTGGTTCATCTTTGTTAATCTTAGCAAAAGCAATTTTTAAAGTCGCCGTGAAACGTCCGCCGTTGAGATCCAAAGTCCGCCCATCGTCGTCGCTTAGCCGGATGCTCACGAAGCTTAAATATCGGTTGTACACATCCACGAACGCGTCGGAGCTAAAGTGATCAATTTCATTGAACTGAACGCTGGACGGGATCTTTGCTAAGATGTCACCCACGCGCCTTGTCCGTGGGTCACGGTTTTGAGTGAGTAGGTTGCTATGCACGAACACCGAGCTGGTGCGTGTCAAGTCCACGATACGACTAGCGGTGAGCAGCAACTCTCCATCGACGATTTTGGCGGAGTCACCAACATTCAAACCTAATAGACGCGTACAAGTTGATCCTTCCCCGATCACAACATGATGATCCGCGAAATCCGTTGCAAGTAGCGACAGCTTATTCGTGTTCTCATCGTAACTCGCCACGTACTCATCGAGTCGTCCATCGTTGAGGAATGCGACGATATCATCAATTGACCGGTTCCCGCGGGGGAGCTTGATGGTGACCGGCTCTCCCGGAATTTCACCACCGTCGTCGTATTTAAGAAGCAGCGTGTCATTCCCCTCGAAGATGCTGTAATAGGTATGCGGGAGCCACGCGTTCAACAGCCTAACTTGCATGTTGAAACCCTGGGGGACGGTCAGCGGATCTAATAGGGAAAATACGTGGGTTCCGTTATCGAGCTTCGCGTCAGCGTACGCCGTGTCTAAGTACAGCTGCTGGAGCATATCTTTACACTATATCGAAGAAAAGCTGGGGAGTGTAACTAGAAGCTTTGGATTGTTTCACCTTTTCCCGCTTCTCAGCTTTCGCCTTCCTCGCGCGTTGAAGAGCGGCTTTCATTTTTTCACTCGCTACTCGTTTAGTTTTTGCAGGCCTGGGCTCCGGATTAAGGTCCTCGTCTGCCTTTGGATTGATCTTGCCGGCCGAAACCTCTCCACCAGCCACATCGCTCCCCCCAACATCGCTAAGTACCTCAGTAACGGTGTGCTCTGAACCGTCTCCGTCACTGTCGTCGCCGCGTTCGAGATGGCTTCGTCCCATATCATTTATTTCTGCACTAGAAAATAAATAGAGCGATGACGGCTACTTCCTCTCTACTTGAGTCTATCGGGTCGGAGGTAGTTCACGGTGAAGCGGTTTCGTCCGTGGCTGCGAGTACGCCCGCCCCGATAGATCCCCATTTGCTTGCTCAAAACTCGAACTATGGAAGCGTTGCTTGGTGGAAAGAAAACTACGACGGGTTTGGGTTCAGCGATGAGCAATACCGTGTGTTAGAGGCTGTAACATGGGGGGTGTCTCCAAAAGAAATCAGACGATACTACAAAAGGAAGAACGTAAAATGCGGCTCATCATCGAAAAAAGATCGACATTCACAGTGAAACCTCCGGCCTTTCTGTGTGACAAGAAAATTCACGACCAAGTGGTCGACCCCTTACCAAATCGCCCATTTTTCATGGCAATTATCGGATCTGCGGGGACGGGTAAGACCTCCATGCTCGTCAACTTACTGTCAAGCAAGCAAGCGTACCGCAAGGCCTTTCATCACGTCCACGTTGTTATGCCACCACACAGCGTGGCGAGTTTGAAGCGTAACATCTTCAAGAACCACGACAGGATGTATGACGAATTGGATATTGGTACATTGGAAGGAATCCGAGAGGCGGTGAAGGAATCGGCGGAGAAAGAGAAGAATAGCTTGTTGGTCTTCGATGACGTGACCGCGTCATTAAAGGACAATGAAATCCAGCACAGCATTCGCGATTTAATATACAATAGACGTCACTACAGGCTCAGCATAATAATACTCATTCAATCTTACAATGCAATGCCATTGGGCATCCGCAAGACCTTGTCGCATTTTCTCATGTATAAGCCGCGGAACAAGAAGGAAACGACGGCGATATTCGAGGAGCTCATAGCATTGCCCCGGGAAGAGGCGGACGAGGTTATGCGCTTCGTGTTTGATCGACCCTACGCCTTCATGTTTGCCGACACTGGTACCGGGGACATTTATAAGAATTTCGATCGTATAGGTAAACACGATGCCGCGACGGAAAACCAAAACCTCGAAACAGACGGCGGGTAAGAAAACGACACGCAAGCAACCCCCTCTCCCAAGACCTCGCAGGAGATTTGTTAACCGCAACCAAAACGTACGAGTGAACGTCGTACAAACCGTCTCAAATGGCGGACCCACTCCGGAAAATCAATCGGAGCCTTTCACACGGGGATGGACCATGGGAATTTCAGCCCCACCTCCGCCGCCCCCGATGCCGCCGCCGATCATTATTCAACAGCCGATACCACCAAATTTACAACAACAAGACCCTTTTCAACACGCGAGAGAACCTATTACCCACGTCAAAAGAGAGCTGCCACATTCCATACCCGTGCCCGAGCCCCCGGCGATGGAGGCGACAAACCCGTCTTCGTCGGGTGGAGAGCCCTTCGCGAACTGGGGACGTTCTTTGGAACAACAAGTCGCCGAGAATCAGATCGTAACAACAAAGGAACTTCTAAAATTGGCTAAGGAATTGGGTGTCAAAATCAGTCCCGGACAAAAGAAGCCTGGCAAAGAAGCATTGGCCCGGTATATCGATGGGGAATTGGCAAAAGGGGAAATGGAAAAAGGAAAGGGCAAAAAGTGGCTCACGGCGTTCACTCCGTCGGCAGCAAGCTCGGTGGGTGGATGCTTTCCGCGGCTGCCCCGGTTGCCGCATTCAACCCTGTTTTGGGTGCTGGTTTAGCATCGGCAGGTGCGATAGCTAGCGGGATCGGCGGATTAGCCGGAGGTGTTGAAGGAGCTCTGAATACGGGGACAGTCAATCTTGACAGCATGAAGGGGCACGTAGGGGCTATACGATCGGCGTACGGACAAATGCGACGTCCCGGCTCAAAACTCGAGAGAGGCTAGCATTTTTTTCTGACACGATACTATAAATAACACAATGCAGAACGAAAGCCGCAGCTCTCTCAGTGACTCGTTCGTGTACGGGAACAAGCCCAAAGCTGCACCCGCCACCAAATCGAGAGTTCATATATTCCCGGAAAATGGAACTTCCGGGTTCAATCCTGGAAACACTATAAAGTTCGTTCTTCCCACCGGAAATCGCGGAGAATACTTGAACACGCGCCAGAGTTACCTCAAGTTCCGGCTGCAAAATCTCGACAACACGGCGACAAACAAGCTGGCACTTGACAACTCGGCGCACGCGGTTATCCGCTCGCTAAAGGTCTCCGCATCCGGTGGGGCCGGCGGGGGTGTTTTGGAGCACATTGAGGAGTATAACGCTCTGTTTCACGCACTTCTCGACGTGTCGGGCGACGCAAACCAAGTGACTTACGCAGGCACGATTGCGGAGGGGTTCAACCAAGAAGTAAATGGTGACTCGTCCCGAGTGTTTTGTATCCCGCTGATGAGCGCTGTCGTCGGGAGCATGCAGCAGAAGTACCTCCCGGTCGGCGCAATGGCTAGAACTCATCTCACATTGGAGCTAACACTTGGCGATCAGGAGAAAATCCAGGACGGTAACCGACCGTGGGCGGTAAAGGACGTGGAGTACGTGGCGGAAATGATTCATCTCGATCCGATGGTCGACCGGGAACTCTTGGCGGTGAACAGTGGTGGTATTGTCGTGCCCTTTAGCACTTACTCTCAGCACCGTTGGATTGCTAGTAATGGGTCGGGATCGATGTCGATGGCTTTTTCTTCACCGTATAAATCGTTAAAGACCCTCATTGCAATGTTCCGGAAGGACGAGACGAGTTATGCCGCTAAGCCATACGTGTCGAAGCGTGCCAATCCAATCGGCGACATCGGAAGGTACCAGTTCACGATCAACGGCGTCCTCACTCCATCGAAGCCCGTGGAGAGCAACTCGGAGGCGTGGGCCGAGGTCATGAAAGCATTTCACGCTTACGGTGCGATCGATCACATCGGGAAGCTCACAGTCACCGATTGGACAGCTGGAGAGGGGAAGTACCTCATCGGGTGTGATCTAGAGAGTCAGAGCCACAAAAGCATGTTTGCGCAGAATGGGGTAGACGTTTCGACATCTGTATCTCACCTCACTGTTCAATTCAACGCGCAGCTCACATCAAGTCTTACTGTCGACGTATTTTCCCACTATGACAGCTTCATTGTAATCGGGGCCGACGGGCTCGTGAACGTGGCGTACTAAACATTTTATTCCATACTAGCAAATGGTCGCGGGTCGCAGAATCGTCGTTAGCACCCAAGAGCGGTTGAGCGGAGAGAAATACGCCTTCACCGTCCGCACGCCCGCTTTTCAGAACGGTAGCGGCTTCCAAGGTCAACCCCATGTTCGCTTCGCGCTGGAGTGGTGCACACCGATCACCGGCTTCACAGGTGTGGAGCCCGACCCCCTTTCGATCATGTTGTGCTCCCCGTCGATCCGACAATCAAATTCCTATAAGACCTGGGATCCCGCTAACAACGACTCAATCCTAGCTCTTTTGCAGTCTTGGCGCGGCGGCAATGTCTTTGGCGAAATGGCGGATTCGTCGTACGTCCAAAGCAACACGTGCGCTGGAATATGCGACGGCTCGCGGTTGGTACGCGGGGATATGTCTTTCTACATCCTTCAGGGCCCGACGAAGCTTAGAACCAGTGTGCTTCCATGGACTCCTACTTTCGTAAATGATTACACCTTCAGCCTCGTTTTCTGGGTGGAAGAGCCCGAGCGTAGCTTGTCCCCGCCCTTTTTCCACGTATGGATGAGTGTCCGCGGACCAAACGAAAGGGTCCCCGTCGACTTCCGCTCTTTCCGTATGGACCGAAACGACGGCACAAGGTGGCAGGTCGCGGTCTCGCATTGCTCGTTGATTCACCTCTACGGCGCGCAAGCGTACGGGCTCGCAATCACTAGCAGGACCTTCGTCGACGACCCGTACCAAGGCCTAAGCGTCCTTGGATTTCTCCCGGGATCACGCGCGCAAGATGCGTTGAGCTACGTGGGACAGAAGCTCAGCCTTAAAGGTGTGAACGAAGACACGGTGGGGGTTCCGATAAGGCGACCGCTTGACAATGTGGGTGAGATCGACCTTCAACTGCGAACTGCGACGCAATTTACTGAGCTTGGCAATGGCGAGTCCACGGCGTACGTAATTTGTCTCACGTTCTACCAAATAAGAGACGAAGAATGACCTTCCGCCATACGCTCGGAACGGCGAAGTTCCCTGGGAGTGTTTTGCGCCCGGGTCTGCACGAGGGTTTTGTAGAAATCTTCGAGCCGCAATCAGAAACCAGCGGCATCTTCGACGTTGATGAGGACGATTCAGCCCCGGAACTGGCGGAGAGCTCTATAGAGGTCACCCCCGCCGACGCCTTCAGTGTCACCATCACGCTTTCTTTCTTCGACACGTAGTAACACACAATGCCACTTGTCCAAACAAACCTGCGGCTGTCGGACACCAATAGGCCTGACGTAACCACCTACCTCCCGCCTTGGAACTACCTAATTGGCTTCACCACGAGCATCCGGCAAAATAGCATCGGGAACACGGTAGAGGAACCCCGAACGCTTACAATGATTGACGTGGGAGGACTTGACATCAGACCCGGGACAGTTTTTCTTAGGTGAAAACAAAAATGAGTGAAAGTGACATTGCCGTTCAAGTGGATAATCCTTTGCTAGAGAAGTGGCGTACGCATGCGAAAAGACTTAAGCGTATGCACCAAGCCGCGCACTCCCTCTTCAAGAGTCTAGCGGATATGTCTCTCTTCACGACGGTGGCGCTCAGCCTCGGAGTCGGTTGCTTGAACCTCACGTACGGCATCGGGCAGCCTTCGGCTACCACCGGGGTACCAGCGATCATTAGCGGTTGTTTGTCCCTACTCAGCGGGTCCGTGACGGCCTTGAACAGCGGGCTTGAGTGGCCGAACAAAGCGGAGCGCCACGACAACTACGCATCACGGTTCGGGGAAGTGGTCCGGGACATCAACACAGAATGTACTTTGCGTCGCCTGCAAGATGCCGAGTACGCATCGGAGGGAGATTTCATCCGCCACATGTCAACGGAGATGAATCGGCTTGAGGAGAACGCACCGAATATTCCCGGGTGCATCGAAAAATCTTACTCTAATCCAAAATGATTGGCGTCACCGAGGTACGGCTTTACCGAAACACCGTCGACGAGGTTCCGGCGGAGTACACCAACGCCACCGCGGCGGTGCTAAACTCCTCGACGAAAAATCACGCTACCGGCGTCAAACGGTACTTGGATGGCGTTACCACGGTGAGCGGGCTGGACCCCGAAACCACCTATTTCTTTTGGGTGGAGCTTATCGATGCCCGCGGTAATACTGCGGGCCCGCAGCCGGTGGGGACGCACACCACCGACCCGCCACCACCACCTACGGTGTGGGAGTTCTACATGGATAGCATTCCGCCGAATTATGACTATGGGATACAAGTCTACCAAATTGCAAGCTCCACGTTCCCTATTACGCCACAAAATATGACTTTCCACACCAATGAAAGAAACTATCCAACTGAATACGACGCTCTTGTTGAAATAACAGATGGTACTATTAGCGACCACATAAACTTCCGGGAAGGAGTTGTTGGCACAAAACTGTGGTCAATCACGGACGCTTCCGGGTCCACTTCAACGACATTTACCATACATTGGCGTCGTCAAGCCTATGTGCCCGGGATACAAATTTTTCGTAATGGGGTTCTTGTATTGACCACACCAAATGGGAATAACTCATCGACTCCGGAAGTGTTTGAAGTTACATATACAATACCGTAATTCTCCAGCAAAGCTTCGGGAAATTACTCCTAAGGATTAAGTAATTTGCAGTAACAACTTGCTCGTCAAAGCTTGGAAACAACCTCAAATTGTAAATACCGAATGATTACCGGAGGATTACCGGATGATTCGGGGTGTTTCGGGTAAGCAGGGAAACAACCTTAAATTGGCTGAACATCCTCGAAATGTCCCCATAATCAGGAGAATTGATTAATTCTCCGAAGTTTTGGGAAATAACGAGGAAAACCAGCTCAAATTAAAAATGTCCCCGTACCGCCCTTTCTTCCAACACACACCGCGTACGGGTACAGTTGCAGGGACATTTGCCGGGGACGTAGGAGATGACGCTCCCACGCGGTTAGATTATGGTGTAATAAATAGTCCTGTACAGCCGTAACATGTTCTATCAGTACTGTACGCCCTGCCTGTGTTAAAAGCAGTCGGTACTCGGTACGTACTTGTTCGCAGGTGACGGGGAGCAAGTCGAATACATCAGGTCAATATGAATGAATGCAGAAATAATTATTTCTTACAAGAAAAAGCAGCGGAGGCCACCAAGCAAAAAGAGGAAAAGAGAAAAAAAGCTAAGCCCGAGAGGCAGGAAGGCATGCCACAGCGTCGGCACTGCCCTCCTGAAAAGCGTCGCGGAGATAAGAACCCAGAATGCCATGAAGAGCAGCAGAAAGACGTTGCATGAATTCACGTCGCACATCCCCCCAAAAACGCCGAAAAGGAACACAAGTAGATCGACGAGCAAAATGTTGCATACACGGACATAGCTGTCAGAGCGCAAGGACCGAGAGTCAGCGGCACCCATGCGAGGGAAGCGACGAACAGCCACCAAAATAGCCAAGCGATCAACTAGCTTAGCCGCCATCGGCGCCAACCGGCCCCCATCCTCCATGGCGAAGGGATGGTAGTCATGGGTCGACTGAACCGAACTACCGAAGGCATGCCAAGCAAAGCAGAAGTGCGGAGGTCCGCATAAAATTTGCCATTCTGAGCTCCCAATGCAAGGCTGCCAAGGAGTGGGAGACGAGCACCTATACGAGGAACATCGGTGTTCGTGCGAGCACTTGTAACCGTCACATCAACAACAAGATGACGGTGCGGAGCCATGAAGTCTTACCAAACCACATCCCCATGGCGATCTCGAGAAGCTCCCGACCGAATACGGCGGACCTCCAACCGCAAGTTCCGGGCCTTAGTAGCCCCCGCTTCAAGCATGAATTCTTCAAGCACGTGGACAATACGGTCGTGGAGTTGAATGATATACCAAGAGCACGGGCACCATGGGATATGGTTCATGAGCATAGCGGTTGTTGAACGCTCACCCGACATAAAGATGCCCGATACCGTCGACGAAGATCCATACCCGTGAGACTCTAAAAGAGCCTCATTGCACCGAGGGCACTTTCGAACATGATAGGCGCGCTCCGCATTCAAACCAAGCACCCGGTGGGCTGCCATCGTATAGCAATCGGATGGCACCTTGGAACTGGACTCATGAGGAGGGAAAAAGAGAGCCAAAGCTCCGCGACCCGTACCCGAAATCACCCTCATATAGTCCGGTGGGGAAGGTCTGCAAAACGCCAATAGGTCAAGGTAGGCCCGGGCACGAAGAATGCGCGAAATGAATGAATGCCGAATCATGGGTACTCGTATCTTTACATACCACCAAAGCCCCAATCACCCAAATATTTCCGCAAAGTTCATTTGTGAACATCCCAATGCATACACCGTGAGTAATAACAAAGTTCTTCAACTTTTTCTTGTTTACATTTCGCGACTTGTACTGTGCTGCACCGAAATTGCCTGCACTTTACGATGGATACATATATACATCAAGCTGATTTCGGTGTGAAGATATTGCACATACACCAGGAAAATATGAATACATCAGTGCTGAACTGTTGCGTTAAATGTATTTCATTATCAGCCCGTCAATTTTGTGTGTACAAGCTTTGCAGCGAATACTACTCAACTTTACAAAGGAACAAATTTCGATGCACGGATTACTACAACATCACCAGGAAAATGTGAAAACATCAGTATCGGTACAGGTACGGAATTACTACGTTTAATGTATGTCATTGTCCGCCCATGTTTGTGTGCGCGATCTTTCCAACGAATACTACTCAATCAAAAAGCAAAAAAATCATCAGCCAAGAGGAGTGGAAAACCCCGCATCAGCGAACATCAGGAAAACAAATACTATTGGATGCTTCTCACAAAAGCCCCAAATGCGGCGTGTGAATGCTCCCGTTGCGTGTCCCCCCCCCAGCAGTGCTGATCTTCTGCTGGCACGATTCTTTGTAGTCCAGTTTATAAATGTGCAAAGATCGATACAATAGGTACAATAGATACAATATGCCTACTGTTCCTTCTCTGGCTGAAACCCGTCCCGTTTCATATTTGGGTATTATTTTCTTCCTTTTCCTTTTTATTTTGTGGATTCCACTTCATTTATTCCACTTCATTTTCTTATATGAACTTTGCCACCATCCGGGAAAGATGAGATTCCACTTCAATTTTTTGTATTACTTTCCTTTTTGATACATGATAGGTACAAAAGGATTGCCCGGAAAGAATAAACCGCGCGGGGTGAAATTATCCATCACTAACCCTGATAATATCCTTCTCTCGCTATAGCCATCCTTAGTTTCCTCGTCAATGACATTGCTTACGTCGAGGCTTTTCATTGCTGTCCGTGCTCATGTTGTTGTTCTTGTAATAGTTTTTACTTTATTTGATTCGTGCTACTGTATCAAACGCTCGGCCGGAGTCTAGGCGTTTTGTCTCTCGTCTCGGCCATGGCGCCCTTGCGTTTTTGGCTTCGGACCCGCCTACTTCCGGTCGCTTCGGCGAGCTCCGTGACAAGTTCCCTGAGCACTACGACGCGGTTTTCCGCGTCGCGGTCTGTCGCATCTTCGGCCTACCCTCATCCCGCATCCTCTCTACTCTACGCTCCCCCAGTGCTTGTGCTTCTTGCCATCTCTCGGTTCAAGCTATGCGGGGTGCGTTCTCGTCGGCGGGTGTTGACATGTCGGACGATGCGTGGGCCACTGCTTTCGTGGACCATTTGGCTCGATGCGGCGGAGATGCTTCGGTCCACACCGCTCACTCTTGGTTAGTGACGGCCCTTGCGGAAATCATCTCCGAGGTTCGTGGCGCACTCGGGGTTGGCGTCGAGGTTCTCACAGATCCCACGATGTTAGTTCAACTCCCCAACGGCAACGACGGTCTCCCCGCGGATGTGGGTGTCTTGCACTATCACGGCATCCGAGGCTCAAAACTTGCCCTTGATGCCGTGGTTTCCGGTTTGTTCGGCGTTTCTAGCCCCCCGTCACCTGAAGTCGCTCTCCGCCGTGCTGAGAAGACCAAGTTCGAGAAGTACTCCGAAGGGGTGAGGAGTCGGCCCGACATCCGTTTCATTCCCTTTGCTGTCACGGAATTTGGTACTCTCGGCGGCCACACCACGGCTTTCTTGACGGAGCTAGCCAAGCAGGCACCCGCATCTAAAGGGATGCATGGGGGCAAGTTGTTGGCCGCCTGGCGTCGAAAGGTCTCTCTCGCCGTCCATGTTGCTCACGCGGACAACGTCTTGCGTGGTTTGTCCGCCGCTGCGGACGGCGTGGAGGCCGCTTCTTCCTCGGCCGGGATGCCTTCTCCTGCCACGGCGCTCTTCACCCGCGCCATGGGCCGCAAGCGTCCCCGTGCTTCATCGAGCGGTGCGTGAGGCGCCGCATGTCGTTTCCACGTGTTGCATTCTCGGCGTGGCCTTGTAGTTTCCTTAGATTAATTTGCTAGGTTTGTGCACAATGTAGTGCTTTCCTTTTGCCGTGCTTTTGATTCCGTGACCCTCTTGTTACTCTTGCCCTTTTGTTTCCCCTCCCACTTTCCTTGTCCGTGCTCATCTTGTTCTTCGTGTAACCAAGTAAATATGCTACTGTATCAATATGAATTAGAATTTCAAAGAGATCAGTGGAATCCACCGGCAAAGAACCGGGAAAAGTGCGGCAAAGAAGCCTTGGCTTCTACTTATCTATCATCGCGTCACTCCATCCATGGATGAAGTCTTCGTGTAATTCAAAACAACTATATATGTACAAATTCCGTTTGAGTCGCTTGCTGGAAGTAAAATTAAAATGAGTAAACCTTAACATATTACGATTCGCAACGCAAGAAAAGACTGCAGTGGAAACGTACCATGCTGCTAGACATATAAATAAAAAAGGTAATCCTTACTATTCGTTTGTTTACATCATTGTCCAACCATTCTGAGAGAATACCCGGACGATTCGAATTCGGACTTGCCCTGGATTTGCGATATAATGCGACAACTCTCATTGTATGACTGAGATACTACGTAACTACGGCCATGAACCCTCCGCGTCGGCATACGAGGTCGGCTCTTCTACTGTTTCTGCACGACATATCCGTATATGTTACACCGTAGTGCATGTACTCATTTTATGATCCTATTGAAATTATAGAGGTTTAATTACACTGGCTCGGGGGCAAAAATAGTCGGGCGTTGCCACGACGTTACAAATTCTAACCGCTAGAGTACGCATGACACAGCGGTAATATGACGCGCCGACACACATAGGTCGTCCACCTTATGCCTTTGCGCGAGCACAGCTCACGCAACGGCATTTAGACTCTCGCAGTCTAGCAAGGTGATTGATATCTACTAGCACACGGTGTACCTGCTATCGAGAACATTTACACGGCAACTATGGCAGACAATCTACCAAAACACCTATACCCAACAGGGGACGATAGCGGAGACATCATGGCGCCACCATCTGCATCGCAATTTCAAAACTTGTATATTCTTGTTAACTAGCTGCTCTTGAAGGTAGACGGCGACCAGACGAAACCACCGGCCCCTACCAAGGAGCATAACATTCCGTGAGTACATGCCGACGCACAATCTGAGGGTGAGAGCGTGGACGAGTACGCCACGCATGTTTCTGCTAATTCAACCAAGCCCGCATACATCGACCCGCGCGACTGAATCGTCTTACTCCCACGAGCGTTCAACGACATCTTACCGCATGCCAACGCTTCTATACCGGGCATGTGGACGCCTCGACACGACGAGACTGACGTGTTCCTAACCGAAGAAAAAAAAATCCTCCCGCGACAAGTATCGACACCTAGCGTGCTATGGCCTTTACTCTGCGGCTGCGGACGCGGCGCTCGAAACAACTATGGCAACGGTTCGTTCGACAACCGCTACCGCAACGGAACGAGCGCACGCCTGGTATATTACAGACGCGGCCGTTCGGACACACAAGGTTTTTACGCAAGCCGTCGAATCGCGACTTACCTACGTTAGGCGATTCAAAGGCAAGGAGGCCCTTACCGGAGAGGAGCGAGTCGCCGAACGCCTCGTCTACTCCCGCTTCTTCGACACACATGATGCCGACCGCAGCACTAGCGGCGTCGACGGCCTCCTCGCAGTCATGGAAGACAAACGGATCGAAGTTATAGTCTCCATGCGGCCGCAAAAGCTCAAGCCGCTCAAACCTTTAAGCAGCCGACGCCCGGCAAGGGCGACGGAGGACCTACCACGAGGCCGGACTAGAGCCTCAAAGACAAGGCACTCAAGGATAAGGAGAAGCGAGAGAAGCGCGAGGAGGACAAGACTCGCCAACAAAAGAAGCATGAGCCCGAGGCATAGGGCTGATGGTGTGCACCGCCGCGCCAATTTCTACTACCCAGCCTCCGACTACATGCGACATCGCGTGCGGCGGAGCTGGCGCGAGTGGGAGAAAATCGGCGCGAGCGTGCAAACCCTACAGTGGATCCGGGAGGGAGTATCGATACCGTTCAAAAACAACCGCCCCCCCCCCCCCCCCCCCCCCCCCCCCCCCCCCGATTCAACAAAGGAGTGTCGTTACTCGACGCTACCCCTGCTCAACTTGAATTCGTCGACCGCGAATTATCGCGCTTTGTAAATGCCGGCACATGGGAGCCTTCGACATGCACCGACTACGTCTCTAGACTATTCCTAGTACCAAAGCCTGGCGTCAACCAGTGGCGGCTAATCTGCGACCTCCGCCCCCTCAACAAGTATAGTGTGCAAAACAACTTAAGATGGAGACACTACTCGGGGTCCGGCACCTCACCCAAAAGGGGGACTATATGTTCAGCTTCGACCTACATGACGGGTTTTACACACTGGGGATAAAACCAACGGACCGAGACAACTTCACCGTCAACGTCCGAGGACAGCTCTACAAACTAGCGGGGCTACCTGAGGGTTGGTCCCTATCCCCGTTCTATTTTTGCAAGATGACGCTGACCTTCGTAAAATTCTTGCGCAACCCGGACCCCGAAGAACATATCGCGCCGACTCACAGTTGCACGTAGACCTACATTAGGCGAGCGCGGTGGCGCGGCGCCCGGATTTTACCCTACGTCGACGACTTTCTACTCTTCGCGTCAATAGAGGAGGAAGCACTCAACTTACGCCACCGCCTGGCCCGGCTGCTCGATCAACTCGGTCTCCGCCGCCACCCCACCAAGGATTTCCGGACACCTGCGCAGGTCGGGCACCACCTGGGTATCGACATCAGCACAACGTCAGGATACTTCTTCTACGCGCCGGCGCAAAAGCTAACCATGATTGCGCAGCAAGCCAGACACCTCATCGGCAGAGCTACGCGGAACGCGCTGTGGTTACCCGTCAAAGACCTAGAGTCCCTTGCATGTCAGGCACAATACCTTTTCCTAGCAATTCCGGCGGCAAGATTCTTCCTCTGCGAATTTCACTTCGTCGTCGGCGAAAAATGGGGCGGCCTCGTCCGGCTAACCTACGCCGCGACCTACAGTGGTGGACAAAGGTGCCATGTGAGTCCAACGGCACGCCCATCCACAAACCCATCGAGACCGCATATCTGCACACGGACAGCTCCGGTTATGGATGGGGCGCGGTCCTAAACAAGCGCTTCGAGGCTCGAGAATTCTAGAGCAAGGAAGACGAATAGACATTACATGGAAGGAGCTGAAGGCCGTCCGTCACGCTGTCGAGAGTTCCCTACCACATCTTGCCGGCCGCAACGTCCTCATGCACGAAGACAACAAGGCAGTCTGTGACATTCTGACAGGCATGACCTCACGGTCGCCCATTATGATGGACGATCTCCGACGATTATAGTGCCTCCTCTACACGAACATCATAACTATCAAGACCCGCTACACAAGGTCAGCAACCAACGTCGCGGTCCAGCTCGAGGTTGGGGCTGTCGGCCCAAATGTTCAAGGGAGACCGAATGCAACTAGGTCGGATGCATATGCCTTTTGCGTCCGGTTGCATATGTCGAGCGTGTGTTTACTAGCTTTTTTAAACGTCGCCGTGACTGCGATGTTGTCCTCTTGAAATAGGACGTTTCGCCAACGTATTTATGGGGGGTGACTCGACTGCGAGGCGTACCGCCCCCAACTCCTTCCAATTTCGTGATGTGATGGTCTCGGTCGGCATTAAACGAATAAGCACGTGCTTGGAACGCGGGATTTTCGTTTAGCACTGCGCCCTATCAACAATCGCCAGAATCGGTGTGGAAGTAGGTGGTCTCGATCGGTTCGTAGATTGAGCGCCCGTTATGTTGGCCGAGTACTCTAGTTGGGGCGTCATGCGGACGCGACTTTCCCATCTTTGCGGAGTAATAAGTAGGAAGGGTAGTTGCCGTAAAAAGATATGCGCTTGTGCGATGGCGAGGTAACGAAACTGTGCCTTGCCTGGAAAGCATACGCGATGGCGGGTTGGTTGTATGCGGGAGTTGAAGGCGTAGCGTCTGAGCAACGGTGAGGTATATGTAGCGAGCGCATATAAATTTTGGGTAGGCACCGAGATGGTCGCCGACCTGGATGGGTTCCCACATGCCTTTCTTGGGGTAACACTGTAGTCCGGGGCGGTATAAAAGCGCCCTAATGTGGTCGTGTAGCGGCGTGTATGTAGCTCGTGATGGGTCGGCCAAGAACATGAAGTCGCTCATGCGCGGCGGTAAGCGCGCTCTTCGCTATTGTGCGGTGAGCAGAAAGTGTTGGGAAGGCATGTGCGGCGTCGGGGGGCATGGCGCTGCTGATGTAGGCGGTCGGAGGAGGTAGTCTATGAATGCATTTGTGACCTTGCAAAAATAATAAAAACCCCCAACCAGCCCATCGGGAGGCGGGCTAGTCGCCAAAGCCCGCCACAATAGTTCAGTGTGTAGTATAAGTCCTCTTCCGCCCGAATGCCGAGCGTATAGTAGTCGTCCGAGACGAAGTGGTCGTCATGGCGCAATACGTGGCGTAAGTGCACGAGTTCCGCACACATTATGTTGAACTAATAGGAGTTGTCGTTGCTCTCTCGTAGGTCGGGATGAAGGTATCCCGTCTCGTGCTACTCGCTTGGTTCCCTCCGGCCGCCGGAAGAGTGAGAGCAAGAACGGACAAGTAATTAGAACTCACGCGTTATATTAGCCTCGCGTGGGTTTTGGTAATTGTGCATTTTTTTGCGTCACGTCTGCTTTAAATTCGACTATGTCATGCTTGAGTTGTCTACAATTATGTTAATGTATCCCTTTCTTACCTATCATGTCGCAGGTAGAGCACCCTCCTCGCGATTGTCGTGAACTAGTATTTACTGGCAATACGGTCACTACGCAACATTGTTTTCCGACGCATCCGCTAAGCATGTGGCCTAGTGTGCCGAAGGCCCGGGAGCGAAACCCGCAAGGGGCAAATTCCCGGTATATAGGCGTCTAGGCGAACCACGGTCCAAGATGAGCTCCAACTTCCACCTTGGTTTCGGATCCCGGCCACGGTCCAAGATACGCCCATGGTTGTCACATTGGTTTCGGAGCCGGCTAACGATCCGGGAAGAGTCCGGGGGCGGGTGGGGGGGTTAATGTCGTCAATTGGTACTTGGTGGCAATAAAACGACAACGCGACATTCTTATGACTATATTCTCATTATGAAATTAAGAACAGACACACAGCACCAATCGTAATTGCGTGAGCGAGCTAAGCTAGCGGCAAAAGTAAGAAATGCGAGGGGCAATATCACGTGCGCCCATCATTTAAGGATAAACACGCGCCGGCTGAATTTGATATTGTATGCCGACATCATGTGGGCTCTGCGTATCTTGATTCATGAAGGTATTGGGTTTATCAGCCATCTTGTTCTCGCTTCCTCGCGACCCGTCTTCATCCGTCTATAATGAGGAGCAGTTGATTTTACAACACGTTGCAGTGCCTACCCCGAAGGCCTTGACAGTTATAGGGGCTGAAGACAAAGCTCAAGGCCGTGTATCAAATGCTACGGTGCATTTGTTATATTGTTATCCATTCGCGATCACGCATCATGCAGCGTTTTTCTGTGATGTGAATTGCTTCGTATCAAAAGGAGAAAGCGAAAGGACAATCTTTGTGGCTCAACGAGCGGCATACACACGAGGCTGGCGTCGATAGAGCAGCCGGGTAGTCGGAGGGGGGCGATCACCCTTAACAAGCGATAAAAGCACAGAGCCTCCGCGCCGAGGCCATCATGACGTATATCGAATTTATTCTATACAACTGAATCTGGTTGAATCCCGAACATACACACACACACACACATCGGCGTGCAGCAAGAGTAGAAGGAGTGAAAGAATCGGACTTTGGACACAAAGTTTAAGGATCCATGATTCGAAGGAATAGTTGATTAAATGACATAATTGTCGTTGTTTATTTGCCGCGTCCTTAGCTATTGCCCTGCCTATGGCGCTAGTGGCGCTAAATCAAACACAGGCTATTTGCACAGTGTTCTTCCTCAGTTCAAGCGCCGGGCAGGTGCACGTTCTACATAAATTGAAATACTACATAGGATAAAAAAAACACAGTCTGTGCCGCTCCTTCTGCTCATTATTGCTGGACCAGCCAGGGGTGCGCCAGGGCTTCCTCAGCCGTGGCCCTCTCAGCAGGGTTCGCCGTAAGCAATGTCTTGACAAGGTCCATCGCGCCAGGGGAAGTAATCTGCCACACCGGATCCTTGAACCGCAGCTGCGCCTGGAGAATCTTCTTCACTAGCTCGCTCACCGAGTTTCCCTGGAACGGGTAGTCTCCGGAGAGCAGCATGAAGAGAACCACACCGGCGGCCCACACGTCGCAGCTCGTTCCGTAAGGCACGCGGGACGCCACCTCCGGGGCCAGGTACATAGGCGTGCCGCATGCCTCGCGAAATGACGACTTGCCCTTGGACAGCTGATCTGCGAGACCAAAGTCGATGATCTTCACTCGCGTGCCGCCCGCAGCGGTCGCGAGCACTATGTTTTCCATCTTCAAATCCCGGTGCGCGACACCCTTCGAGTCCAGGAACGACAGCGCACTAAGCATCTGGTGGATGATTTCGCGCGCGTCTTCCTCAGAGTAGGATCCGCGCTCTAGAACAGCAGCCAGAAGATCAGAGCCCTCCAGGAGCTCGGTGATGATGTACAGGGTGTCAGGGGTGTTGAAGTGGTCGCGGTACTGGAGCAGGTTGGGGTGGTCCAGCTGCTGCAGGATGTCGACTTCGCGGAGCAGCACCGCGCGCTCCGCCTCCTCGTTCACCACCTTGCAGGCCCACTCCTTCCCTGTCGAGCGATCAACGGCCAGGCGCACGGTTGAAAAAGCCCCACTCCCGAGCACGCGACCCAGGCTGTAGCGCTCCTTGAAGCCGGCCTCGGTGTGTTTGTCGTGCTTGGCGTTACCGAATACTTGTGTAATGCGCCCAGTGGTGCTAGGAGCGTCGACGCTGGTACGCCTGGTTTGCTGGGCGTTGGACATGATGAATGCGTAAGAATATGCAAGGCTGTTGTCGTCAAGAGTACAGGGCTTGACTCGTTGCTAGGCTTCGTCGCGAGCCTTGACTTGTGAAGGCCCGAGTAGAGTTGTGTGCTGGTTTGTTGCAGCACAGTGCAGGGTGGAACTAACCTTTATAGTAGCGATTTTTGCTGGCCGTATCCGGAATGTTGCAAAGCGGTGACACGCGCTTTCACGACGGTACGGATACAAGAACTCTTGGCACGCCGTAATCTTTAGTCAGTACAACATACCATGTATGTATGGGGGATCCTTGTGCATCTGTTCGGTTCAATGACGGATAAGCCCTCGTCATTGATGTTACGGATTTCGCGAATGGTAGTTGGAAATTATAGGTGGCGGTGACAGTACAGCATCCGGATATTTATCCGTGTAGGTGGATGTTTTGAATAGCTGCAGCATCTGGACGGATATGATGACGGATAGTACGGAGCACACCTGCACCAGGGAAAAAGTGATGACAATGTAGTATATTATTTGCAGTCCTTGGTATTCTTCAGGAGACAGGATGAAAGGCTTTATCTGTGTCCCCTTGCAGCGACACGCAGCATGCATCGGTAAATGATTCATTAAGGCGGGTGGTCTTCTTGTTTTTGCTTGCTGCTTTCCGCTTCTTATTCTTGTAAGAATATTTGTTGAGGCGGGCAGAAAATATCTTGCCCAATATATTATCTACCTGCCTTATTGTATCCGCACGCGCCGGTATTTTCTGCCCGCTCTGTATGCCGTACCACGCGCAGTATACCCAGCCCAGGTATATATTCCGCCCGGGCAAAGCACGTGGACTCTGCCCGGCACAGAATCTGAGCTATGGTACTTAAAAGCCAGTGACGCTCCCGTATCAGCTTTATAGCTAGACGAGAAAACATTGTCTTTAAGTACTACTCTACTTGCCCGTCACACTATTCCATGGCTGCTGCTGACGGGGCTGCAATACCAGCGATAGTTCTTTGGGGGTACTCGTACTGGGTTGTCGAGACTAGAGTATTTCTGATCTCGGCCTCTGGATGGGGAAGAGTGATGCTGATCTGACATGCAGACACATTAAGCACGTGTGGGACCGCTGCATACCTACGACCGGGTACTATTATCTGGAGGTTGAGGCCCGCGGGTAGCGTTAAGCTGAAGTTTAGAAAACGAAGTCGACTTTCGACTTTTGTACGGAACTTTTATCGTTCGCGTAGCGATGTGCTGACGTCGGCCTGTTACGTAAACCCAGGTTTAGAAAATGAAATCGAAGTTTCATGGACACAGCCAGTACGAGTACCGGTATCCGTACATGTAAAGTACCAGTACCCGTACGAATATATGTAGGAGTATCCAGCGCATCACCACCCGCGCGCGCACCCGGCGCGCGAATTCAAACATGACGAGCATCAGCTCAGCGGCGTTGCTGTTTTTCAAACTCGGCGGAACCCCCCGGAAGCAGTCAAACGTGTTGCCCAGCCGTCACGCACCCCCCTCGGCTTCGCAGCCGCAAACCGCTATCGTGTGCGAGTGCGTGTGCACGATGCGCCTCAACGTTGCCTCCGTGATTGCGTTGGTCGCATTTGCGGCGCTGTGCGATGGCGCCGCTACAACTCACAACTTCGACCCCACCCACAAACGCAAACTTCTACTTCTCGTTGTCGTAGCTGCCATGGCTATGACACTGGCAGCGGCAGCCGTTGCGTCGCGCAAGGCGAGGCAGCACGCTGAGAACATTGCAGAGCCGCGTGGCCGGAAGCGTAAGGCCGAGACCGCACAACGCCAATATTGTTGGAAGGAGGACGGCTTTGCTGGCCTCAACGCTTGTTGACCGAGCCCGCGCCGTATTCGGTCGCGGGAAACAAGCCAGATCCCTCGGGGCGCTCGGTGTTCTTGCCAGAGTCCGTGCCAGCCACGGCCTGGCTAGGTGTGGACGGGATGGCGGCGCGGGGTGGGCCGGACGGAAAGAGGGCGGCCGCCCGCTGCTCGGCTGACATCGAGCTCAGCAATGCCATAAGCTCTTGCGGCACAGGATTCTCCGGCACGTTCGCCCGCTCCATTCTAGCAAGCGAGGCCTGTGGACCCCTTCCACAGGTGGAGGCGTGGCTTGCGGATGTAGTCGCCTACTGGTGTTCGGGCGGTGCGGGTGGCCATGCTACCGGTCGCGCGCGCACACATGTCGTAATGTACAGCCACGACTTCGTTTTCGACTTTGTTTCGGACTTCGAAACGAAAACAAAGTCGCCCGATATTGTTTCGGACTTCGAAACCCTAAAACGCCCGACTTTGTTTTCATTTTGGGCTTGAAACAAAGTCCGAATCAAAGTCCGTGGTACGTTTTGGGGTTGACTTTGTTTTCTAAACCCCGTACGAGGGCGAATCGACTTTTAAAATGTACGGGTTATCGGAAATAAAAAGTCGACTTCGTTTTCTAAACTTCAGCTTTACCGATGAGGTTCGGTAATGCGCTCCAAGGGAAAATATCGCCCGTAGTTTACGAGTGTCCCGTACCTGTTAATATTATTGTATGGCCACCCGCCACTTAATAGCCACTAGTAAAACTTTTCGCTTTATTGAAGACACGTGAGAGGCACTTCCCGGAGGTGAAAGTTTGACCCACGGCCACGCGAATAGACCTTAGGAGGTAAGCTAGCGATTCGGATGCCATGCCGGCAATTCGAGTCGTTTGACTGCCGGCACGACGCTAGAGCAAGTCGGTGCCATTCAAATACAAAACATAGTGTAAGAGATGCTACCGTAACAAAAGTCACATTTCTTCAGCACCCGACTCCAAACACCTCAACCAGGCTCACACCTGCCCACGACCACCATACGTTGGCCAAAGGTTGTATAAAGGTGGTTGTGCAAGGTCAAGGGAATTCTTGTTGTATTGAGCTGGTGGTGGCGATGCGCCCGCCAGCAAGGTGCGCGGACGATATTGTCCGTTTTCGATATATGAAACCCCGGATCCTCGACAACCCATAGAATACCGTTCTCACTATCACTCGCTGATTTCATTGAGCACATATAAAATCGACATGCATTCACATATGCCAATCGTTTGACTCGCATGTAAGTGCGCACGCAAAGTCTGCGCTTCGGTGATGGGTCGTGCAGTTGGTGCGGGGACATGGGGGACAGCTCTCCCCGTGTCTCAAACTGTTGCTAGTTGCAACACGGCAGACATATATGCCCGTGCCCGGGAGGTATGGTTGAGGACTATGGAAGCGTCATCTGGCCCTACCAAGGCACAAGCCACCAATCACGGCCAGCAATTACCAACACCAGCAAAGCGTCTACCGTATTTCCCTAAGCACCTCCAAGAGGAGCTTTCGGGTGCCTTTTAAAAACTGCCCGCTGTGGAGAATATGGCACCCAAGTCCAAGGAGGAGGTCTTGTCCACTTACCTTCATATTTGTGAAGTAGTGTAAAAGAGTGTCCGCCTCGTCTCACACATGCGGGTGGCGATCATGGCGTTGACCACTACGCCTAAGACGAGGGCGCCGGGGAGAGCCGAGCTGGCCGCATCACGGCAAAGGATGAAAGGACATATGGGGACTCACTGGAAGTGCAACACGCGCTGAGGTGATAGCTATTTTGCAGTTCAAAGACAACGAGCGGAAGCGTAAAGCACAAGAAAATGCCTCCAAAGACGAGGAGCGGGAGTCAAAGCAACGCAAGAATGTCGTCGGCGCGATAACGAAGGCGCTCACCTTGCTCGAAAAGGTCACTGAAGGCGGCCCCCGCGTGGTTAAATCCCTCCGCGTGACGGACTTAAAGACACTACTCGCGCACGACGACCTTCAAGGGGGCAATGACGTGAACGAGAACAAAGCTTAGCTACTCGATCGTGTGATGGCATTGGCAAGCGTTAAGTCCGCAGTAGCGACATACCTCGACTCGTCGTCCGCAAGATCACAAACCCAATCGGTCACCCAAACACCAACACCCCCCCCTTCCGACCCCTATTGCGCTCCCTTGTATCCTTTGGCAACTTTGGAGAGTACCGCGGCCCCAGCCAGTGGGTAGCTTGCGCTAGGGTGTGACAACAACGTCACATGCAATTCCGAAGTTGTAGCGATGTCTGTACATCTATACAAGTCCCGGTACATGTAGTTTTCATTTTGCACGCGGTGGGAAAAAAGTGTTTAATTGTAATATTTGACACCCTATTTTCAGCCCATGCCTAACGGTCGCTCACTTAGTCTCATGCCCTAAATAAGGGCATCATCACCTAGCTTAACTGTTCATCTAAGGGCAACGCACCTGGGTACGCTTAAGCCGTACATGGGTACGCTTCCACAAAAAATAAAGCAGCATGGGCAACTTTGGTCAACACGCCTAAACAACTAAATGGAGAGGGTCCTAGGACCCTAAGGACTCCACTCGTATAGGCTTTGGGTCATTGAAGGCCTTGCGGTGAGACGCGGTCAGATGCCCCATTGCTAGATGGTACAATCGCCGCAATGGGGCCGCTAGAAGGGTCCCACTTGCGAACGCGTCCAACCAGCCCCCCGGCCCATATTTTGCGCCTATCTAAGGCCATGACCCAAGGTAAGGATTCAAACGGGGCACATGTTATGGAATTAGTAGTTTCTTTGAGCGGTGCTTGGGGAAAAAATACGATTTTCTGACGTGCACCCAGTAATAACCAGCGATGTCGGCGTCACGCGGCACTCCCTACCCGTCGTGACCTCGGAACGAGAGGACTCCTCCTCATCCACGCCTCACACAGTCTCCCAAGATACTAATATATCCTATGCAAAGTTTTTTAAGCAAATGGTGGAGGGAGACGATGGGGAGGATGGTGGAAAGGACGACCCCCGTCCCGAGGCGTACGCCGGCGACTCTCCCGTACAAACCGGATGGGAACTAGCACATGGCGTCGAGTGTCAATGGACCAAGGACGCATTAGAGCACCACACATCAAACTTGGTAGTTTTCCTTATATCTTGACCTCCTATGTATTTTTAGTGGGTTGTCTTTCCACATATCCCTTCGCTCGAGGCTGTGCATGTAGCCGCGGACTCCCATCGCGGAGGAGGGCCATGCAAAAGAATGCCCGCGGTTCACTATCGTCTCTCCCTAACCTTTTTTGTTTATTGGGGACTCCTTATTCACGCCATAGGGTACTCGGGTTGCACTTATGATGAGTAGTAGGTAGGGTGTGAAAAAGGCGCGAGGTCAATTCATTCCGTGTGAGTTCTATGACATCAAAATACTAAACAAGATAGCTTTGGGCCTTGGCAATGCTGTTGGTAGTGGATGGTGCCCTCACAATAGGGCACGCAACAAAGGGAATAGTTTTCTCCGTGCACTTTCACAATCGTCAAGGCTTTTATGTTTCACCCATACGTGCATGTCACCAACTCCCCCGAAGTTACCCGTAGACTATGGAAGTCGCGGATGGCGGATGAGTTCGGGGCGAAATAAAGATAAGCCTTTGATGGCGGAACATATACACACAGATGCGCCAACTTGGTCCATGAGACACTCTAGCGATGAGAAAAACAACATTAATTTGACTTGACTATATAGTGTAAACACCTGAGAGGTGGAATATGTCAACAAGACAAGCATAGTTCGAAACCCTGAGGCATCGCCTCATGACCCTAAGCGCGGGAACCGCATGGCGTGCAATGGCTGTGGTGCACCAATCGCGTTGCTTGATCACTTTGCAAGACACAAGTGCAGATTAACATAAGCCAAATTTAATAAAGGCTGCTTTGCAAAGCATATTTAGTAGCACAATGGTTGGGTCAACGAGTGAGAAAGACATAATCGTTACATGTAGTGATGCCCCCGCCCCGCTCGTCCCCCCCCCCCCCCCCCCCCGGCCCTTCAGAAGAACTTAATAAAGGCGCAAACTACCTCCAGGCCTCACACGTCGAAATGTATCTGTGTCACCCCCATATCTTGCACCTACACATGTGTTTCCAGGGCTTCCTTTATTCTTGGTGAGCGATGGGTGAACGTGTATCGGCCCGGGGAGCAATAAAGTATTGCAAGTATCGGCCGGTGGGGGCGGCGTCGACCGCCCGCACATCCAAGCGAAAAGACAAATTCACCTATACTTTTCAAAAAGAACTTCCGTACTATGCTTAGTCACCTTGTATGAAGTGGGAGAGGAGGAGTCTTTGGTTACGCAAAGCTATGTAAAGTTCTTTGGCAAGTGGTACAGAAATGGGGCGGTGATGGCACATCTGCCGGAATGGACTCGCGCGATTAAGGGGGTGAAGCCTTAAAACCTAAACCTCGTATTTCCAACCGCAAGAAAGATATGTTAGGATTATTTTTTAAATAACAGACGGGGAAAAACTCGTTGATTTGGCATCATGCTCCTGGCGGGGTCGACGGCAAGCGTACCCGGTTACGGCTTGCCGAACTTTTCGGCCCTCATATGAAGAGTTAAGAGCTGAAATTTCCGTTGGGGTAGTAAGAAAAGTGACTTTCAAAATAGCGACGGAGATATCAGGATTTCATCAAAAAATTTATTACGGCCTTGTGCTCCTAGAAAGTAATGTCAACACGTAGTCACGAGCGGCCCATGGTTCTTTGCGCCCGTCGTTCTTTGCATTTTTGTAATCATATACACTCATACCCTATATCTCTCCCTCTGTATTTTTGTAATCATTAAGATAATCCATAGAGGCCCATAGTCTGTACAACCATAACAAGATATAAAATTAGTCGGTTGTGCTTTTGGTCTTTTTGTCCCACCATTTGCCAAAGTTTTGTGGCGGTTAGCCTCTGAAAGCTAAACGCTAGCACAAATCTGTTCTAGTCTGTCTAGTTCTGTTGTTGCTGGATGGCAAATGATGTTGTCGAGAGGCAATTGATGAAAGATGTTTCACTGCTGTACTTGGGCAGTAGATGTTGTAAATGAACAAAGGAATTGTTTAAAGGTTCTGTCACCTCCCTCTACTGCACTGGGCTTAAATAGGTTTTAGCCCAGACTAGTCACGCCTGCAAGCTACGCTTACGTGTCAGGCGTTAGTGCTGCTCAACCGTCGTCATCCGCCTCGAGACGCGGCCTGCCTAGCATTGGGTCTCACGACGCGGCTCCTTCTGCATTGGAGAGCTCGTTCTGGCGCGTCATCTGGCTGGTTAGATTAATTATGCATATCTGTACGTACCGGGAGGTACTGGTCGTACTGTAGCATCAGCACCATTACAATATTGCAGTAGCGACGTACCCACGAGTATACGTCCGTCCTGTGGAAAAGCACGAATTGATATCCGTAACGAGTACATGTACAATGTCCTGCAATGTACTGTTGCAGGACTGTACTCGTCACACTCGTACCCTCCCCCTCTTGACAGATCAATGAGGCCGCCGCGAGGCAGACCTCCGTGGTTCTTGGCTCCTTTACTTAAGCAGTTACTGGGACTCAGGAATGTGCGCTGGGTGAGCGTGCATGAAGTCAATGTACGCCTGAGTCTTGGCGAACTTGCGCCATTGGGGCGTCTCCAAGAATTCTTGTAACGCAATTGTTCGATGCACCTCGTTCAACCGGTGCCAGACAGGTGGAATGTCGTCATCACTGAAGTGCGTCATGAAGAGCAAATATTTGCCTCGTCGCCCTGGTAGCGACTTGATGCACACAGCAGAGATGTGTGAGACGTCGAACTCCTCGTTGTCTCCTTCAGGTACAGTTACCGGGACAGCTGGTCGTAGTGGAGCGGTAGAGCAGGGCCGTAAGTTATTAACGTGGAACACAGGGTGTAAGCGTACTGTCGCTGGTAGTTTCAATCTGTAACTGTGTTTTCCAATCTGCTCCTCCACTGGAAAAGGGCCGAGCTGTCTGTCTCTGAGTTTCCTGTTCGGTTGTCCTCTGAGAAAAAGATTTGCTGTGACGACTGACACATTGTCTCCCTTAGCGAAGTGTGGCGCTGTAGACTGTTCTGTGCGCGCCTGCATCTTATCCTTATGTAGTTGTAACACAGAGCGTACCAGACTGTGTACTTCCTGTAACAATCTCAACCGTTCTGTTGCATCTTGCGAAATTGGAATCGATGGTCGCATGCTGAAGAGCATGTCAGGAGGCTCCTCAGGTGAAAAACCAAAGTTAGCCTCGAACGGTGTGTGCTCAATTCCGAGTGCACGCGAAGCATTGTACGCAAACTCCACTTGTGGTAAAAGTGTCGACCAGTCAGAGCCATCATAGCAACAGAAGCAACGAAGAAGCTGCTGAAACGTGCTGTTCACGCGCTCTGTCAGTCCGTCTGTTTCTTGGTGTCGGCTGGTAGACATGTTCAGACGCGTTCCAAGGCGTCTCCAAGTGTCTGCCAGAAGGCGCTGACAAATTTCGGGTCGCGGTCGCTGATTAGCACACGGGGCAGTCCATGTAAACGGTAGACTCCTTGTAAAAACAAAGTTGCAGTTTCTTCGGCAGTAATCGACT
This sequence comes from Tetraselmis chui, assembly GCA_026401115.1. Classification (NCBI taxonomy): domain Eukaryota; kingdom Viridiplantae; phylum Chlorophyta; class Chlorodendrophyceae; order Chlorodendrales; family Chlorodendraceae; genus Tetraselmis; species Tetraselmis chui. Next base: position 75,840 of record JAPMLY010001622.1, read on the forward strand.
CTGTGCATGGCAGAAAATGGGCCATTCGAGTTAGATGGTCTACTACAATCAGCACACAGTTAAAGCCGTTGCTCTCAGGCAAGTGTGTCAGGTAGTCAAGACCAACTGTGTGCCACGGTCTGGGTGGAACAGGCAATGGGTAAAGAGTCGCGGCCATCTGCGGTCGAATCTTCGCTCGTCGGCATACGACGCAGCTTTCACAAAAATCTTTCACATCTTGGCGGATTCGTTTCCACCAGAATCTGTCGAGTGCTTTAGCAAGAGTGCTAGCAACTCCTCTGTGACCGGCTGACGAACTTTCGTGCAGCTCTGAGATCAAACCATGTCGGAGCTCAGAGTTCTGTGGAATACAGAGGCGATTGAGACGCCAAAAGTACCCATCTCTGGCTTCTATCCGGCTGTCTCTTGTCCACTCACCATCGTCCCCATAAAACGAATCTCGTGAGAACCCCTCGCGAATGAGATCAGCGAACTCAGGGCTCAGCTGCAACGCGTTAACAGTCAGTGAATTTAACTGTGCGTCTTCAAACAGCAGCTGGGACTTCCGTCGTAATTCTCGATCTGACGGAACCTCGCCATCCCAAAATAAGGGAACTGTGGCCTGAGGTACGAAGTCTGGACGCCGGCTTAACGGGTCGGCTTCGTTCAGAGCTCCCTTGCGATATGCAAGTGTCATCGAGCCCACAAACGGTTGCAAATCCCGCAGGTATCTTGCTTGCCGCTTGTTCAGCCTGTTGTTCGGTTGCCTGAGCAGATGCCGCAGTGTGTCGTGGTCTGTTACGACAAGGAACTTAGAACAGCCTTCAAGATAGCACCTCCAATGCTTGACAGCTTCGCATACGGCCAAAGCTTCTAAGTCGTACGCAGAGTAAGTGTTACCACGCTCAGCTGGATTCAGCTTACGCGCCAAGTAAGAGACTGGTTGAAGACCGCCTCCTTGGTCTTGCAACAGGACCGCTGCAATCCCCACTGTTGAAGCATCTGTAGCCACGGTGAACGTCGCGTCCGAGCCGACCTCCGGAAGGATCAGGCATGGCGCGGAAATGAGCCGTAACTTGAGAGTCTCGAAGGCTTCCAAACAGGCAGGCGTCAGCGTAACCTTCTGTGGCTGGGACTTCCGCAGTAAGTCCGTCAATGGAGCCGTGAGGTCGCTAAAATGGTGTATGAATCTCGCATAGAAGTTGCAGAACTGTACGAAACTGCGAACCTCCTTCTGCGTCTTGGGCACTGGCCAGTCTGCAACGGCCTCGACTTTCTTTGTGGAAACCGAAATTTTCCCGGCTGACACAGTGTAGCCCAGATACTCCATTTCTTGCAATCCGAAAAAGCATTTCTTAAGGCGTAATTTCAGCCCTTCCTCCTTGAATCGCTGTAGCACTAGACGTAGGTGCTCCAGGTGCTCTTCCAGAGTTCGACTGTAGATACAGACATCATCCAGGTAGACTGTCACGAACTTATGTAAAATGTCGCGAAGAATGTCGTTCATCATCCTCTGAAATGTTGCTGGAGCATTGCACAGTCCAAACGGCATGGCGACCCATTCCATTAAGCCATCAGGGGTCTGAAAAGCCGTCTTGTGAACGTCCTGATCACGCACTCGAACTTGCCAGAATCCAGAAGCGAGGTCGAGGTGTGTGTAAAAATTCGCGTCCTTAAGTTCGTCCAGTGTGTCATCCACTCTCGGAAGTGGGTAGGCGTCCTTACGCGTAACCTCGTTAAGGCCACGGTAGTCAATGCACAGACGTAGCGAGCCATCAGCTTTCCGCACAAAAAGAATTGGCGAGCCGAATTCACTGTAGCTGGGGCGTATTAAACCAGCTTCCACTGCGTCTTTGAGCTGTCGATTAAGTTCATCGCGCTCTGCCGGTGACAGTCGGTTTAGACGTTGACGTCGCATCGGGCCAGTTGTGTCAATGGGATGATCCCACTGTCGGCTTACATGTGGAGAGTCGACAGGTTGCAGTAACTCCGGGAAGTCATCGAAGAGTGTCGACCGGAAGTTGTCACGTTGTTCTGCCGTTAGTTCCTCTCCAGTGTGGAAATCCGTCTGTTGTTCAGCTGCTGACGTAAGTTCGATGACGTAAAAATCAGCATGACGTCCTCTGCTGCGGCGCGTCTTGCGCATGAGCTTTTTGAACTTTCGTAGATGACAGTAGTAGACACTCAGGGCGTCGTTCCTCGAGTGTAGTCTCCACAGCTGTACCGTCCATCAGTGTAAAAATTCTGGTTGTACCAAATTGTAAAGAGGCCTGTTCGTCATCAAGCCATGGTAAACCCAGGATTAAATCAGCCGTGCGTAAATCACGTAGAACGTAAAAAGTCCGTTGAAATTCGTGTTGAGCCAGCTCAAACGTGACGTCACAGACTGTCGAAGAAGTCACTCGTTGTCCATTAGCGAGTCGAACTGGAGTCTTACTTGCAGACTTCCGAGTCTGTAAAGCAAAGCGTCGTACAAAGTCCTCTGACACAAAGTCAAGCGTCGCTGCGCAGTCCACTAATCCAGAAATGTGGTGTCCGCCATCAGGAGTTTTCACAGTCAGCTCAGTTCGAATTAACGGGCGAGCTTCCGTGAGGTCAGTCAGTAGTGCTGTAGCTGTCGAAGAAAATTGTCGCAGCTTAGCGATGGACTGTTCCGAGTCGTCTGTTGGTACAGGTACCGAGTCGGGTTGATCAGGTGCTGTAGGTTCTGAAGAGTCGTTAAACGCACATTCTGCGTCGACTAACCACAGCTGTACAGGCCAAGGGGCTGGAGCAACCACCTCCTGTTGCGCTGGATTCTCCAGTGACTGACGTGTAAAAAGCTGTGTCCTTGCTGGGAATTCTTGATAAAGTTTCCAGTGCTTAGTCACCTGAGTAAATTTCGCCCACTTTGGTAGCACAAATACAGCCATCGTAGATGTCGGAGATGTTCGACGACAATCCTCAAAATGCTGCGCAATTTGCTCAGCTAACTCCCAGGGTGGATTGATGAACACCCGTTCTCCTGTCAAATCTCTGTCTAGAATCGAGTCACTCGGCGAACAGTGAGGTAAGTCACCGTGCGAGTTCAGACCTTCATCATCAGCACATCCTTCCAACGTGAAGTTGAATCGTGCATGCAGAGGGTCAAAGACTGAGTCAACCAGTTTCCAATCAACTGAACGTCTGGTTACAGGTATACGACTTTGTCTCTGCTTAGTCTGACGACGACGACCTGCCACTAGTGTTACAGGTGTCGCAACTGTAGTCGATGGAGATGCCGAAGGTGTATCGACGACCTCTGTCGCTAGCAGTGTCTCAGAATGAACAATAGATGTAGCCGGCTGCTCCAGTTCATTTGTAGAACAGCCTTGCCACCATCATTGCTTCTTAGGTTGCATCGGTGCCTTGCCTTTGAACTCCGGGCATTGGAACAAGCGGTGTCTCTTCTTGTGGCACTTGAAGCAAAGTCCCTCGTCCATGTGTCGTTTGCGCTCCTCAGGTGTCATCGCATTTGCAAGCGAATTAAAATCTTCACGACCAGATGTCTGACCACGTCCACCATTGTTGCCACCTCCACGTCCGCGTCCGCGGCCACGTCCACGGCCACCTTTGTTACGTTTCCAGATGTTAGAGGCTTCCTCGAGAGGGTCATCAAGGTTGCGCTTACGTGTAGGCTGGGCAGATGGTCCAGCAGCAGACCTCGCATTGCCTAATTCCGGCGAATCTGTCACGACGTTGTTCAAAAAGTTTTGCAGCTCCACTAGCGTAGTCTGGTATCCTAGTTGAGCTCGGTGTGACTTAGCCAGTTTCTTGAGCGCATCGTTTGCCAGGCCATTAATGAAGCGCACACACTGCACTTCAGCTGTCAGGTTTTGACGAGACCGACGTAAGTAGTCGTTGTACTGTTTAGTGTAGATTGCGTAACTCATCGTGTTGCTCTGCGTAAAGTTCATCAAAGCGTTAATCGCGTCGTCCTGAATGTTCGGAAGAAACGTCGACCTGCGTAACTCCTCAACAAGCTCGTTGTACGTAGATGGAATTGGAGGCTGATTTTTCCGGTTCAACCACCACCCACCAAGGTGTCCAGAAAACTGTGAAGTAACCCAGAACACTGCATTGTACGAGTTAGCCGTAATTCCAAGCATTATAAAACGCTGAGGCTGCGCTTCAAGCCAATCCTCCAGTACATTAGGTACCAGACCATTCTGGTACGGTGAAGTAATAGCAGCCTTACGCTGAGTCTCCGTGAGAGTCACAGATAGTCCAGCAAAGTTGTGGGTAGGCATCGGCGTTCCCACTCGTAAATCTGTAGGTCCCACTCCAGTCATTCGGTTGATGTGTCCAACAATCAGCAGCCAGACAGAACCAGAGTCGACCGTCGTAAACCGGGGGTACATGTGTAACTGTCTCGGGATAGACGTGTCGTCATGCATGACTGGAACATGTTGTGTCATTGCTCGATAGAAAGATTCCCACTGAGCCACGTAACCGAAGTGAAGTAATTCACTCTTGTGCTTCTTAGCACGAAGTAACCCTGTCTGTGCAGGCGTAAGTGTCAGACCGTCAATGTTGATGGATTCCGGGACGACGTAAGTGCCATCCGGATTAACTGTCGACTGTTCCAAAACAGCCTGCTCGACCTGAGCAGGTGTACGTAAGTCGTTCGTAGCAAACAGGACAGGAATAGATGCCGAGTACACGTAAACAAGCTGTTGTCCTTGAGGTAGTGTAACGTTAACAGGTTCACCACTCAACAGCGTCAAATCATCCGATGTCGGAACAAGACCGGTCTCCTCGTGTAACTCGCGAATAGCAGCGTCGACAGGCTCTTCGTTAGGTAAGACAGAGCCAGCTGGGAACCAAGTTCTACCAGAACGAGGCTCACGCTGAAACGCCAACTTTAAGTCCGACGATTTAGTTCCTCCAACGTGAATTACCAAAACCACGTAATGTCCAGCTCCGAGAGAAGCCATCTCAACTCAAGCAAACAACGTCGAGCAGATCAACGAGCAACGAAAGCGTGCGTCGACCAAAGAGCTCCGAAACCAGTGTGGCGGTTAGCCTCTGAAAGCTAAACGCTAGCATAGTTCGACATCCTACCGTCACTAAAGACAGTAAAAAGATCCACAGTACTACTAAAGTACTACTGACGTTAAAAAATATAGGGGATGGGTTGGTAGCTCGGATGAGCAACGCCGACCGTCTTCGCTCCGGGCTTGGCCTCCCTATGAGCGATCGACTGGTGACCACAGGGCCCGTCGGACGACGGGCACCGATCACCTCTCCCCACCCGAGCCTAGCTCACCCAGGTCAGTGGATCCGTAGGCACATCAGACGGTACACACTCCAAGGCGCAGCTTTCACAAATTTGAATTCGGTTCACATGCCGGAATCTGCGCCACCTACTTCTCAAACACTCCGAGTACTCCGTCCAATACTACGACACTCGTACGTATAAAAAAGATTACAAAAATCACTCCCCCACGGAGCCGGCGCACTCTCACGCGCCCCTCCGAGCGTCCGGACGTTCCCATCAGACGTCCGTGAAAAACAAACCCAGGTCCCATCAGACCTGGTCGTGTGCCGCCAACACACGCTGACCACCTCTAACCCACTCTCTCTCCACTCCAAATCCGCCACTTACACACACATCGACACCCACCTTACGACCATTATGTCATCACCTCCCGCCCTCCCGGAATCATACAAACAGGTACTCCTCAGGGACCGGAGCCGCCACGCGGGACGCCCGCTCGCTCCACTCAACTCCGCCCTCCAACCGCCCCCTGCCGCCCAAGACTTTGGCCAGGCCTCGGAACCCCCCACTGCATACCAAACTTTCAAGCCCAACTTGACCCATCTGTTCACAAACTCTAACCCCCCTCCCACGTACAGACATATGCAATTGCGGGATCGGCCCGCGAATGCGCCTACCGCGGACCCCTACACCCGCAGGAGCTCCCACGCGGAACATCCGCTCGCTCTACTCAACACTGTGCCCCCACCACCCCAAGCCGCCCAGGACCTGAGCACGGCTTTGGCACCCTCTCCTATCAGAAGACTTCGAACGCCTCTGGTCCTCGCCGACCCCGGGTCAACCACTGACCTAGGACGGGCCGCTGACTCTTCGACCCACACAGACGAACAGTACCGATACGATCGTCCCGCTATGTCCCACAGTAAGGAACAGCCTCGCCACCCCCGTCCCCTCCTGCTAGCCTACACTGATAACATCGTCCATAGCGCACCAAACTCGATACCTTTTTCTCGCCCTAGTGCTTCCGAGCCACAATGCTGTAAAATTAGTCCAGTAATGCAACATGGTGAAACTCAAAAGTCGCTTTCTTTAATCCGGAAAAAATATATTATTTACAGGCCTGATTCTCGCCCCTGCACTCACCACCGCCCCGATCTGTTCTCATCCACACCCCCCTCCCCCTGTGCTACTCTCCTACCCCACCAATACACTAACATACACACAGCTTCGCATGCCGCCTGGCCTGTAGCGCTGGCCCGTGCCCTGTACGCTCCCTCTCGCACGAACTCCCCGCCGACCGGCCGACACGACCCGTCCGCCGACGACTCCCTTTCTCCTCACCCGCTACCAGCAGCAGACACCACCGCCCCGCTTACCTCTCACCCCCTACTTCATCCTCCTGCTGCCGGCTGCCCTCCTGCTGCTCCCTCGCTCAATCGAACGCTCGCTCCAGTCGCTATGCCCCTCCGATGTCTGATTCTCTGTTCTCTTTTACTTTACACTACAGCCCGCCTAACACGACTCACCCATCAGACACTCGCGCTTACCTGCGATTACCTCACTGTAGACCCTAGTGCAGTCGTCCTCCCTCCCACTTTTTCCACCCTCCATGCTCTGCCCATCTCGCCTGTCGTTCCAATAACGACAGCTCTCCCCCTGCTGCGACTAGCCCGCCCGACTTGCTCTTCCCGTAAGCTTCACCGATCACCCGCCCCCCCGCGAATCTACCTGCCCCGGAAATATCGCCCCCCCTTTTCAGACACAGTATGGCAGCACAAGCCTCGGCCGGCAAGGCCGCTTATCATCATTAGTCACCCACAAGACGGGCCTCACGGCCCAGAGGTTCGACCCCACAAACCCCCCCCCCCCCTCCCTCCCTGACATCCGACATCATATCGTTACTACTCCGTATTCGCTTCGGTCCTCACTCCCGGCCCACTTTACCTCTACCACGTGTGGCGTCAAATTACACAACTACCTCTTTGACTTAAATCTCGAATATGGCCTACCCACCCCCATTGGAAACCTAGACTCCTCCGCGGTGCTCTCTTTCCAATGGGGACACTACCAAGACCTCTCAAACTTATACTGCATTGCTACCTCCCTATCTAAACTCCACTCCACGGCCTCGGCCTCGTACACCGTAATCACCAATACCGAAGTTGATAACTTCCACCAACATAAGCTCTACCCTAGCCAATGGACTAACCTCTCTAATCGAGGCTCACCCCCCCACCCCGGCACACCCAACCACTCCTTAATTATCCTCACATGGCAACACTCTCACTTCGGTCTCCTCCACCTCACCCACTCCTCAGCAACCTGGGTGGACTCCCTCCACAACCCCCCCCCTCCAAACCTCCTCACTCGCTCCCTCGCCCTTCTCGCCTCTTGGAACTCTTCCCCTCCCCCACCTGTCGGTGACCTACGCATACTAAACCCCCCTCGCCAAAACGACACATCCCACGCGTGGTCGTGCGGAACCCACGCCCTCCTTCATACCTACTACATCACTACAGCACCCCCCGACCACTCCTATAACCCTCCTCCCTTCGACCCTCGCACTACTGTCTACTCCCTACATACACTCATATGGCACCACATCTTCCGCTCCACTCCCCTCCCGGTCGGACGCTCCCAACTCCTTAACACCCTCCATCCCGATCAAACTTCCCCCCCTCTTACGCCACCTCACCTCCTCCAACCCCCCCCACCATCCCCCCCCCCTCCTCACACCATGCCCCCCTCCCCCTCCTTCCACCCCCCTCTTCCCCGCAACCGTCCCCACGTCACTCTCCCAAACACCTCTCTCCCCTCCCCCATCCTCCCAAACCGCCACGTAACATGCCCCCCCGAAAACCCTCCCAACCCCCCCGTCCCTCAACCCTCACCCATCCTCCCACACCATCTACCACAACCACTACACCTCATCAACCTCAACACCAGAGGCCTACACACTTCCATCATGGACGTAGAATACCTAGCCACCACCCACCACCCTGACGTCCTCATCCTCACGGAAACCAACCACGCCACCCACAAATCCCGATGGCGTATTGCCCTCCCCCAATACCTCCTCAAAAGCTCTCGACCATGCTACTCATCTGTGCCCCTACCCAACGCAGGCGTTCTCTTCGCGGTCCGCAGAGAGTCGTTCCACTCTGCCACTGTCCTTACCCCACCCTCCCACCTCATCCCACATATCGCGGGATTAAAACTCGTCCCTCACTCAGGCGACCCTTACCTCCTCCTCGGAGCCTACATGCCGCAGCTCCACAGCAACCAACTAACCCACCTATTCGCGGAGGTCGCGGCATGGGGCCTCCGCCTGACGGACGACCACCCAACTCACCGTGTCCTTTGGGGCGGCGACTTCCAAACGACCACCACACAAGGTACAGGCAACCCCGCCCTCACCTCCCTACTCGAATACCACCTCCGACCACTCCACCCCCCCCTCCCCACCTTCCCCCGTAGCGGAGGCTGCCTCGACCACTGGCTCACCCCTCCTCCCTCCCCCCTCAGCCTCAACCCGCCTGCATGCTCAACTTTTACCTCTCCCTCACACTTTTCCGACCACTCGGCGATACACCTAGTTATTCCTGCCCCCTCCTCCCTAGTCGCTCGTCCACCCTCGGCCCACAACCCACCTCACACTCACCACACCACCCGCAAACTCACCTTCAAACTCCCACTACAACCGCACCACATTACATCATACCAACGTAGCACACCTTCCCTTATCAACCGCACGGCCTCCCTCCACGCAGAAATTCTCAATACAACCCCTTCCAAGGCCTCTCCCGATACCCTCGACACCCTAGCCTCGAAATTTACCGCACTACTCTCCCAACATATGGACCACGCAGCCACCATATGGCCCCTCCTACCCCCGAAGAAACCCCGCCCCACTACCTCGTCCATTAACCCCACCTGGCTATCTAAAAAAACACGCAAACTCATTCGCAAACTCCGCAGATGTAGCACCAACGGTGGCCCCCTACCCCTAGCCCAAACCCTCTTGCAAACCTCTGACTATCTTTCCCCTACCGATATCCATCAACAATGCCAAGCACGCATACGCCTTCTACTCCGAACGACCACCACTGATATACTCCAAAAGATTAAAACCCGCACCAATACTGCCTACGACGCCTCCCCAAAATCCTCCCACCGCCGCTTAAAAATTAAAAGTGGCCTCCTCCCCGCGACCACCGCAACTTCAACTCTCCACCGCATTACCAAGCCCGATAAAACCACAGCATCCTCCCCCTCAGCCGTCATTAAGGCGGTCCACTCCCACTTCACCACCGAACTCACGCGAGCCACCCCGCCCGACCTACCCGTACCCCCCTGGGAACACCATGACAACCCCGACAACTACACCATCGAACCCCGAGGGGACCCCACACTCACTCTCGCCGACATGATTACCCGTGATACATTTGATAAAACCCTCAACTCGCTAGGCACAGGCAAGGCCCCCGGCCCCGACGGTATCCCCAATGAAATAATCAAGTTCCTACCCCCGGAGACCCGCTCCGCCCTCTACTCTCTCCTATCCCTCTTCGCCCATAACTCCTACACACCCCCTGAATGGTGCCATAGCACAACATGCCTCCTACATAAAAAAGGTGACCCCACCCTCCTTGACAACTACCGCCCCATCGCCCTCATGAATAACCTTCTTAAGCTATGGACCGCACTAATCAAAGACGCAGGCTCGAAATACGCCGAAACCCACGGCATCCTCAGCGACCAACAAGACGGCTTTCGACAACACCGCAGCATCCACGACGCCCTCTCCTCCATAATCATGGCCATGGAGGACGCGAAACTCCACAAAAAAGATATCTACGTCATGTACGCGGACTTCAAGGGCGCCTTCAACGCAGCAGACCACCGCATCATGTTCAAACACATGAGACAACTCGGTATGCCCTCCACTTTTGTAGATACATGCGAACACCTCTACGGAGTCTCATCTACAGACTACATTACCCCATACGGTCCCACCCCCTCCATAGACATAAAACGAGGCACCCTACAGGGCGACACCCTCTCCCCGTTCCTATTTACCCTATTCCTTGAACCCTTTCTACGTTGGCTCACTGTGGGTAGCCGGGGCTATCGCCCAGGGCCCCCCGCCACTAACGTCGACCCAACAGAACCCACAGCCACATACCCCGGACACGGATTCGCGGACGACCTCAGCCTAGCCACGGGCTCGACCCCAAACATGGCCATCCAACTAAGGAAACTCTCCCTCTTCAGCGCCTACACAGGTATGACCGTCAACATCCGAAAGTGCTGCATTACCGGAGCCCTTTGGCGCACAGGCAACGCCCTCTCCCTTGCCAACATCACACTCCTCACATCCCGCCTCCAAACACAGTTCATCACCATCAACTCCACCCCGGCACCCATCCCCTCCATAGGCCCCTCGGACACATACCGCGTCCTTGGGGTCGAACTCAACACCTCCCTCACCTTCACCAAACACTGGCACGAACTCAAACGCACTACCACATCCCTCATCAACGCCCTCTCCTCCTCCCTACTAACCCAGTCCCGCAGAATTCGCGTCATCCGTGGCCTCCTACTCGGAAAACACTTTACCCTCCAACTCGGCCTCTTCAGCGACTCCCAATTGGACACCCTCGAAGGTCAAATATGCCGCGCCCTCCGCTCCGCCGTCTCCTCGGTACGTAACCTCCCCCGCACAGCCCTACACCGGCCTACCTCCGACCTCGGCTACGGCCTCCCCTCCCTCAGAGCCCATACCGCACAACTCACTGTCTGCCACCTCCACAAAATACTGAACTCCCCCGGCTATAGGGGCCACATGGCCAGAGCCCACATACACAACATCTCCACAACATACTCCCACTGGCCCACTGAATCGATAATGTCAGGCAGTCTATCCCCCCCCACGCTCAGAAGCCTAGTGCGCGCCCAACGCGACGCCGGTACCATGTTTCACAACATCCCCCCCCTCTCCCTCACCAACCCCATTGCCTCCACACTCCGCACCCATTTCACCAACCAGGACGCCGCACTCCTCACATCCCTCAGAGACAGAGCCACACATATCACAGACCCACACACATACAAACAAGCATACCACGAATTCTCACCCCGCAAGACACACACTTCCCTCCTTCCCCGTCTTAACCCCCTCTGGCAAAATCACATAACCGAATGGTCACAAGTCCTCCTCCGCGCCACCCCCTCCTCCTTCATCCTCAAATCCTGCCAGTCCATCACCAAACTCACGGGGTCCAACACCTCCCTCACTATCCCAATACGCCTACTCGCCGCAGTCCTCACCGAACCCACCGACACTGTCCACAACCGCTTCCCCGTCACAAACCTCAACCCCAAACAAGCATCCCCCCCCACCACTCTCCACCCCTCATGGGTTCCCCTCCTCACGCCACACCTCCCCCGCCCTCCTCACACTCTCTCCCCCTTCACCCACTCCTCCCGCACCAACACCTACTCCCCCACTGCACCCATCACGCACATAGACACAGAATACCTCTCCCCCTCAGACCACCATTTCCCCCCCTGCGACGTGACGCGCATCATCTCCAAACACAAAGACACAGAATACGGACAAACCCAATACATGGTCGAATGGGCCCCGGAACACCTCACGGAATGGGATATACAACTCCAACTGGACGACGGCTTCCGACTCATCTCTTCCACCCCCACCTCGGTAAACCTACCCACCCCCACCCCCGCCGACTGCTCCATATGCCACAACCCTCTGCACTTAGAACCCACCTCCACCTGCAGCACATGCCCGCACTTTGCCGTCCACTCCCAATGCCGCCCCGCCTTAGGCCCCGCCTCATGGCAATGCGACTGGTGCGCTCGCGGCAAACAACACGACCTCACCCGCCTCCACGAGGTCCAGTGGGCGCCTTGCCTTCAACTACACGACACCATCAGTGAGACCCCCTCCGGCCCCACCGCCCTCACCGCATTTAACTCCGGCTTTGTCCCCTCCACCACACCCATCCTGCCAGAACCCGGACCGCCACCTTGGACACACCACCTTATCACATTCAACCACACCCCCATCAACCCTGACCTCGATATGCTCCCAACCGGTAAATTCGCCATCCACACACACCCATCACTCCACGACACAACCATACTATGCACCCCCGACGGCCGTGCGGTAACCACCCTTAACGGCCCCCGCGTCCGCCACCTATACCAACTCTTTCGCCCCGACCTCTCCGACCATACATTCGAAGAGGAGGTCTACAACCTCCTCACTCGCCTAGGCTCCCGCTCTGAAATCCACTCTCCTACACCCGCCACCACCACCCGCAACAGATGGGCCACCAGAGAAGACCTCCTCTCGGCTCTCCGTCACACATTCCACATCCAGACAGAACTCTACTCAGACCCCCTCAATAAATCACTCCACTCGCACACCTACCACTCACTCTACCCCGAAGACATAGTCTTCTCATCCAGCGGCAGCAATGCCCCACACACATGGCAAGGCATCAACATCGCCAACCCCGAATACGACCACGAATGCATGCGCCGAGCCATGGAACATGCAATCACCAGCGCACACCGCACAGCCTCACACACCCCCTGCGCTACCATCCTCATACTCCCCCGTTGGGAACACACCCCATACCGCCACTCCAAGTATATCAACTCCCCCTACACACATCACCTATACACCCTTCCCAATGACGCGAACACCTTCTTACCCCCAGACCAACACACAGGACACCCCACCCCTACCCCATTCGGAACACGCTGGATGGTCGACATCTACCTAGTAGCTAACTCCCTCGCACTCCCCACCCTACCCTCACACACTGCCATGACCGCACTCCACAACACCCTCGAGTCCATATACGACACACACCTCCCGAACCCCACCATCACCATCCCACCTCCATACCGCACAGACTCCTACTCACCTCACTCCGCAGGCATATACTACTTCCCCCCCAACCCCACTCACCCCCTTACCTACCCCCTCCAAGAACGCACACAACTAACATACTCCCCCACCAGAGGCACTCTTGCTTGGAACTGGCAGGACTTCGTATACACAGACGGCTCGAAAAAAGGAAGCAGCTCCCCTCTAGGGGCCGCAGCCACACACCCAGCCTCGGACACCAACGTCAAAATCCTGGTGACCTCTACCCCTCCCTCCCATACTATCAATCGAGCCGAACTAGCTGGCATTGACGTAGGCCTCCAACTAGGCCATACCCACCTCCTAACTGACAGTGCGTGCTCCCTCCGTCTCATACAAGGATACCTTAACTGCCCCTCCGCTTATAGGCACAACATCCACCGCGACACACTCCTCTCTATCACACGCACCATCATAACCCGCTGCAACGCAGGCATCCGCACACATCTCGGGAAAATTAAAGCACATAACCACTCACTCGGCAACGACCTCGCTGACGCACTCGCTAACCAGATAGCGGATGGTCAAACACCAAACACCACATACAACACAGGCTCGGACGTGTCCATCGGTCACTGGACCTGGCCTTACACCCTCATACCACAGACTCAAGGGGCACCCATACCATACATATACACAAACCTCAAAGCCGACGCACACACCCACAGCTGCAAACACACACTTACACCCCTCTCACAGACATCCAAACACGGCGCCCTCCTCGCCCGCGCCGCGGCAGACGGCGCCGACTTCACCTTCCACAAAAAACACACAACACTCACCAACACCCAATTCACCCACAAACAAGAATTCATATGGGGCGTCCACAACACCCGCCTCCTCACTCACAACCCCACCATGCGCTGTCCCATGTGTGGCCAATTCACCAGCAACGGCCACATGGCCGGTAACTGCCCATCCATGTCGGGCCTAAGACAGGACCGTCACAACAGCGCGCTACAACTCCTACTATCCCTCCTGGAACGCCACAACGGAGGACGCTGGGAGACTATCACTGCAGACTTCGGTAACAAACCCATCAAGTCTTTCACCCGCCCCACCCCCACCTACACCCCTCTTGACTGTCACCCCCCGCACCCCACCCACATGCCCACCCGCCTTGTTGACGCAGACGAAGGTCTCTCGCCCGACTCCCTAACCTCGTGCCCCGCTATCCTCCCCCCCGAAATCCTCCCTCCTGCACTCCGTCCCCCGGCGTACAAACCCGATTTCATACGCCTCCTCGAACCTCGCTTCGTCGGTCACAACAACGGCCGCCGCCGATACTCATCTATCAGGAAAATACAGATAGGGGAATGGAAATACTGCACCGACCACAACCTCTCACACACAGCTAGCTTGATTAGGGACAAATACACACCCCTCGCAAATGCCATCCGAAACCACTGGCCAGGTACCGAAGTCGACATCTTACCCATAGTCATGAGCCGCACGGGCACTCCGCACTCGTCCACCATAGCAAGTCTCACCTCTCTCCTCACCCTCCGCACCGACCCTCCCGACAAACTAGTCACCAAAGCACGACTCGACACATCTCGCATCCTTTCTTCACTCCATGCACACACCGTCCAATGGCTGCATTATCTCCTCCTTGTCTACCGCACCAAATCACGCACGACCACTCGCCGAGCCTCCGCATAACGCACCTCCCCAAGCCATTCTTGCACACCGCTTTTAAACCGCTTCAGACCCTCCCCGGGGGGGAGTAAAACCCCCGACCAACTAACCTAGCCAACCGCGGCGCCCCCCCCCCGTCCGGGGACGCCTAACCACTCTCTCTTGGTCCTCACGTGGCAACACTCTCACTTTGGCCTCCTACACCTCACTCACACCTCAGCCACATGGATTAACTCCCTTCATCACCCTCCTCCGCCCGACCTCCTCGCCCGCTCTCTCACTCTTCTCTCAGACTGGAACTCCTCCCCCCCCCCCTCCCGTCGGAGCCCTGCGCTCACTCAACCCGCCTCGCCAAAATGACTCCGGACGTCCTTGGTCGTGCGGCACCCACGCCCTCCTACACACCTACTTCATCGCAAAAGCCCCCCCGGATCAACCATACAACCCCCCCTCCTTCGACCCCCGGTCCTCGGTATACTCCCTCCACACTCTCCTCTGGAACCACACCTTCCGCTCCGCCCCCCCTCCCACAGGGTCGCCCCCGCCTCCTCGACGCCCGCCACCCCCCCACACCACCCTTCCCCCCTCGGCCCCCCACCCCTCCACAACCTCTCCCCCCTTCCCCCCTCTCCTCCCCCCTCCCTTCCCAACCTCCACCCGTCGAACGCCCCCCCCGACGACCCCCCCCAGTACCACCCCCTCCCTCCCCTCCCCTCCCCCTCCCCCATCCTCCCACACCACACATCCCAACCACTACACCTCATCACCCTCAACACCCGCGGCCTCCACACCTCCATTATGGATGTTGAACACCTCTCCACCTTACACCGTCCGGACGTACTTATCCTCACCGAAACCAACCACGAAACCCACAAATCCCGATGGCGCATAGCCCTCCCCCAATACCACCTCAAAAGCTCCCGGCCATGCTACTCACCTGTGCCCCTACCAAACGCAGGCGTTCTCTTCGCGGTCCGCAGAGCCTCATTCCAATTTGCCACTGTCCTAACCCCGCCCCCCCACCTCCTCCCCCATATCGCCGGACTAAAAATCGTTCCCCACTCAGGCACCCCTTACCTCCTTATAGGTACTTACATGCCCCATCTCTACACCCCCCAACTGACCCGCCTATATGCGGAAGTTGCAGCATGAGGCCTCCGCCTAGCTAGCGACCACCCGCAACACCGCACCCTCTGGGGAGGGGACTTCCAAACAACCACCACCACAGGTAGTGGTCACCCTGCCCTCACCTCCCTCCTAAAATCCCACCTCCAACCCCTCCACAACCCCATCCCTACCTTTCCCCGCAGCGGTGGCTGCCTTGCCCCCTTCACCTCTCTCCCTCCCACCGTCCTCTTGCTCGATATTCCCCTCCCCCTCCCACTTCACTGACCACTCTGCAATCCACCTCGTCATTCCCGCCCCTTTCTCCCTCATGGCACATCCCCCCCTCCCCATACCCACCCCCACACACACCACACGACACGCAAACTCAACTTTCGACTTCCCCTCACACCCGACCACATAAAAGCGTACCAATCCAGCACCCCCGACCTCATCAACCACACGGCCGCCCTCCACGCAGAAATTCTCAACACCTCACACACCCCGGCCTCCCCCGACACCCTCGACACCCTTGCCTCACAGTTCACCACACTCCTCTCCCAACACATGGACCACGCAGCCACTATTTGGCCCCTCCTCCCCGCCAAAAAATCCCGCCCACCCCAAGCGTCCCTTGACCCTACTTGGCTTACAAAGAAAACACGCACTCACATACTCAAACTCCGCAAATGCAGCAAGAACAACGGCCCCCTCCCCTTCGCCCACGCCCTCTTAAACTCAACTGAATACCTCTCCCCTGAGGCCATCAAACAGCAATGCCAAGCACGCATACGCCAGCTCCTTCAAGCCACCACCACAGATAAGCTAAAGATAATAAAAACTCGAGCCAATACGGCCTACGACACCTGCCCCAAACTCTCCCACCGCCGATTGAAAATTAAAAGCGGCCTCCTACCCCCCGCCGGCGCCGCCTCCACCCTCCACCGCATTACTAGACCCGATAAAACCACCGCATCCTCTCCCTCCGCCGTCATTGACGCGGTCCACTCTCACTTCGCCAACGAACTCGGCCGCGCCACCCCACGCGAACTGCCCACCCCCCCGTGGGAACTCCCCGAAAACCCCGACTACTTCACCATCGAACCCCGCGGTGACCCCTCCCTCACCCTTGCCGACATGATTACCCGCGACATTTTCGATAAAACACTCAACTCCCTAGGCACCGGCAAAGCCCCCGGCCCCGACGGTATCCCCAATGGAATCATCAAATTCCTACCACCGGCGACCCGCTCCGCCCTCTTCTCTCTCCTCTCCCTCCTCGCCCACAAATCCTACACCCCTCCTCATTGGTGCCACAGCACAACATGCCTGCTACATAACAAAGGCGACCCCTCCCTCCTCGATAACTACCGC
Organism: Tetraselmis chui; assembly: GCA_026401115.1. Taxonomy (NCBI): domain Eukaryota; kingdom Viridiplantae; phylum Chlorophyta; class Chlorodendrophyceae; order Chlorodendrales; family Chlorodendraceae; genus Tetraselmis; species Tetraselmis chui. Next base: position 93,137 of record JAPMLY010001622.1, read on the forward strand.
CTTATCGCCTTCATGAATAACCTCCTTAAACTTTGGACAGCACTAATCAAAGATGCAGGCTGAAATTGAAATTGAAATTGTTCACAACAAGTGCCGGCAAACTGGACCGGTTGCTGTCTCACGGGCCACTCTACTTCGCCATACAGGACTTATTAGCAAGTTGGGCCCGGGTCTCTCCGACCATGTACATTTCTTATCGACACACCTATTTGCAATGTGTGTCGACGTTCCTCGGGAGTTGTATAACTGTAAGCAACCGCAGTAATTGCCACAGTCCCCCCACCTAAGCAGTAACAGCGTAATAATTTTGTAATCAAGAAAAACAGATCCAAAAATAAATGCACTTGTCTAGAAATGCAAAACTAAACTGCTGCTCGACCTTCACGATGCACGGCCCGCTCCCGCCGAATCGGGGTGTCGACCGGCCTAGGCCGGTCGGCGTTCGGGAGGGACGACGGGCCAACCTAATCTAGCTCCCGCGTGACTTCGGTCTTGCCGAAGGTAGGAGGGGAAAGGCTGGCAAAAAACCCCTCCTCGCGCGGTCGCTCGTCGATCCCGCCGCACCATCCCGTAAACCCCGCCCCAAGGTCTTGCCGCGTCCACCGACGCGGCGGTCCTCCGTGTCGAGGTCCCCCATCACCTCGAGGACACGTGGGGGGGACCGAGACACACAGACATAGAAAAAACTAGCGATCCTGCCTCCGCGCCTGAATTTTCCCCGCTCGTTTCCCCGGTTTTTTCTCTGTATGGTACCCGGGTACCTATCGGTTTTCCGGCCTGTGGCCGTACCCTCTCCCCTCTGATCGCGCGTCCACCGAGCAGCCTTTTCTTGAGCGGGGGCCTCCGCGCTCACCCGGGCCCACGCTCAAGGACCCCTAGGAGTATGAAGGTCTGTCGGGGTAGTGGGTGTCGAAGAGGGGGGGGGGGGGCAGGTCACCGTAGCCGGATCCGGCGGCCCGCGGGCGCCCGGAAACAAAACCCTCCGTGCCGGTTTTCCGGCGGCGCCAACCCAAAGGGTCGTCGCCGCCAGATCGTGTCGCTCCTCCCGTCGCGACCGTCCTCCTTACCGTCCCAGCTAACTCCTCCCCCCGGGAGATGTCGCTGGACGACGTAGCGGCGCGCTAGTGAGCGCCCTACCATGGTGCTGCTCCCCAACTAGCTCGACGCCGGGTACGGACATTGTTTTTAGTACCCGAAAAAAGCCCTCCGTACATGGCTTTCCGGCGGCGGGTGATCCTGAGGATCGCCGCCGCCTCATATAGCCGCTCCTCCGTCTGCGACTAGCCACCGGCCTGTGCCATGTCTTTCCTCGCCCCTCGGCAAGGTTCGACCGGCACATGGCTGGTCGACGGCTGGCGAGTGCCCATTCCTGGCGCTGCTTCCCGGTTGGCCACCACCGGCTCCAACACCCGCCTCCCACCGCAGATCCGGCCGTACCCTCCTCGCCATCAAACGCTGCCGTAGTACATGCCCCACCCCTCAAAGTAAGGCTGTATCTAGGAGTATCTGTACGCGAAAAAATATCGGACGGGCCGAGCGGGAGATCTTGGCGCCGGTAGTGCACAGAAATTACTTTTTCAAAAGCCCTATGTACAGGGCTTTCCCGACAGCTGCTAATCCCACGGATCGAGCTGTCGGCCCTCTTAGCCCCCTACCGTGCCAGGCTTGGCACGGCTACGGGGTTTCCAGCGCCCACCACGGGGAGGTGAGGGGATGCCGACGGGCCTGCGAGCGCACCCCCTCCGGGGCCGCCGCCGCTGCGCCGCCGGCGGGCGCCAAGATGCAGGCTCGAAATACGCCGAAACCCACGGCATTCTCAGCGACCAACATGACGGATTCCGACAACACCGCAGCATCCACGACGCCCTCTCCTCCCTCATTATGACGATGGAAGACGCGAAACTCCACAACAAAGACATCTACGTCATGTACGCGGATTTCAAAGGCGCCTTCAACGCCGCGGGCCACCGCATCATGTTCAAACACATGCGTCATCTCGGTATGCCCCCCACCTTTGTCGACACCTGCGAACACCTCTACGGGGTCTCAACCACAGATTATATTACACCACATGGCCCCACCCCTTCTATCCACATTAACCGCGGAACCCTCCAGGGAGACGCCCTCTCCCCCTTCCTCTTCACCCTCTTCCTTTAACCCTTCCTTCGCTTGCTCACGGTGGGAAGCCGGGGCTACCGCCCAGGCCCCCCCGCCACTAACGACGACCCCACATAACCCACAGCCACATACCCAGGACACGGCTTCGCTGATGACCTCAGCCTCGCCACGGGCTCGACCCCCAACATGACCATCACGCTCAGGAAACTCTCCCTCTTCAGCGCCTACACGGGCATGACCGTCAACATCCGCAAATGCTGCATCACCGGCGCCCTCTGGCGCACAGGCAACGCCCTCACCCTCGCCAACACTACCCTCCTCGCATCCCGCCTGCAAACTCAGTTTATCACCCTCAACTCCACCCCGGCCCCCATCCCCTCCGTA
>JAPMLY010001623.1:0-37500 GCA_026401115.1 Tetraselmis chui
TACTCACGTACTCGGTTCCGGAACCGAAAACACAGGTACTCGCTGGATCCGAACCCTTGAATCACAGGTAATCGCTGGATCCGAACCCTAGAATCACAGGTAATCGCGGGATCCGGACCCTAGAATCACAGGTAATCGCAGGGTCCGAACCCTAGAATCACAGGTAATCGCGGGATCCGGACCCTAGAATCACACGTAATCGCAGGGTCCGAACCCTAGAATCACAGGTAATCGCGGGATCCGGATCCCTTTTTTAGAGGTACTCACTAGTTCCGGATCCTAAAAATTCAAGTACTCATGGATCCGAACCCAATAAAAAATGGCGGATCCAGTCCATGCACCACCCCACATCCGACCTCGGTTATGCCCCTCCCCTCTAAGCCCATGCCGCACAACTCACGGTATGTCATCTCCACAAGCTTATGTACACCCATGGATACATAGGCCACATGGCAAGAACACACATCCACACCATTTCCACCCCATATAATCAATGGCCCACAGAGTCCATCGTGTCACGCAGCACCTCCCCACCCACACTCAGATGCCTAGTCCGGACCCAACGCGACGCAGGCACCATGTTCCACCATATCCCGCCCCTCTCCCTCTCCAACCCTATCGCCACCACACTCCGTGCCCACTTCACCCGCCAAGACGACACCCTCCTCGCCTCACTCCGCGACAAAGCCACCCACATCACCCACCCACACACTTACAAACAAGCATACTGCGACTTTACACCCCGCCGAACATACACATTCCTTCTTCCCTGCCTCAACTACCTATGGCAAACCTACATTACCACATGGCGACATGTCCTACTCCGCGCCTCCTCCTCCTCCTCCATCATCCTCAAATCTTGCAAATCCATATCCTCACTCGAAGGAGCTGCCGACCCACTCTCCGTCCCCATCCGTCTCCTCGCCGCGGTCCTCACCGAACCACTCGACAGCATTCACAACCGCTTGTCCACCACACACCTCTCTACCAAACACACTTTCCCCCCCATCACCATTCACCCCTCCTAAATTCCTCTCTTAACCCCCCACCTCCCCCGCTCCCCCACCACCCTCTCCCCCGGCATCCGACCACCCCGCATTCACACCACCTCTCCCCTAGCCCTCACCACGCACATCGATGCGGAATACCTCTCCCCCTCGGACCACCACTACCCTCCATGCGACGTCACACGCATCATTTCCAAACACAAAGACACCGAATACGTCCAAACACAATACATGGTCGAATGGGCCCCGGAACAACTCACGGAATGGGACATCCAACAACAACTCGACGACGGCTTCTGTCTCATCTCCTCCACACCCACACCGGTATGTCTCCCCACCCCCTCCCTTACCATCTGCTCCATATGCCACGACCCCCTCCACACAGACCCCACTTCCACTTGTAGCACATGCCCGTGCTTTGCCGTCCATTCCCAATGCCGCCCCGATCAGGGACCCGACACATGGCAATGCGGCAGGTGCGAACGCGGCCAAAAGCACGACCTCACCCGCCTACACGAAGTCCACTGCCCCCTATGCCTCCAACTCCACGTTACCATCAGTGAGACCCCCTCTGGCCCCACCGCCCTCACTGCCTTCAATTCCTACTTTGTCCCAACCACAACACCCATCTGGCATGACCCAAGATCCACCCCATGGACGCACTCCCTCGTCACATTCAACCACGACCCCATCAATCCAGCCCTCGACATGCTCCCCACCGGCAAATTCACCATACACACCCACCCAACCCTTCACGACACAACCGTCCTCTGCACCCCCGACGGCCGAGCGGTCACGACCCTATCCGGCCCCCGCATCCGACACCTCTACCACCACTTCCGCCCCGACCTCATACACCGCACGTCCGAGGAAAAGGTCTATCAACTCATCACACGACTAGGCTCCCGCTCAGAAATCGGCTTACCCACACTAGCCACCACCACCCGCAACATATGGGCCGCTCAAGAGCACCAACTCGCAGCCCTCCGCAGCACATTCCACATCAAGACGGAACTCTAGTCAAACCCCCTCAACAAATTATTGCACTCCCACACTTACCAATCACTCTACCCCGAAGACATAGTCTTCTCATCCAGCGGCAGCAACGCACCACACACATGGCACGGAACTAACATAGCTAACCCGGAATACGACCACGAATGCATGCGCCGCGCCATGGAACATACAATCACAAGCGCCCACTCCACAACTACACACTTTCCCAGCGCCACCATCCTCATACTCCCCCGATGGGAACACACACCGTATCGCCACTCCAAATACATCAACTCATCATACACCCACCACATTTACACCCTTCCCAACGACACAAACATCATCCTACCCCCTGACCAACACAAATGCAACCCCACCTCCACACAATTCGGCACACGCTGGATGGTCGACATAGATCTCGTCGCCAACCCCCTCGCGCTGTTAGCCCTGCCCTCACGCACAACTATGACCGCCCTCCACAATACCCTCGAATCCATATGCAATACGCACCTTCCAATCCCCTCCATCACCGTCCCACCTCCGCCCCTCTTTGCCACTTACCCACCACACTTTGCAGGCATCTACCACCTCCCCCCTAACCCCACTCACCCCATCACTTGCCCCCTTCCGGAGTGCACGACACTGACATACTTCCCGAACAGAGGAGAGCTTGCTTGAAATTGGGATGACTTCGTATACACATACGGCTCCAAGAAGGGAGGCCCCTCCTCCCTTGGAGCGGCCGCCACTCACCCCGCCTCGGATACACGCGTCAAAATTCTGGTGACCGCCACCCCTCCCTCTCACACCATCAATCGCGCGGAACTAGCGAGTATCGGTATCGGCCTCCAACTCGGCCATACCCACCTCCTTACATACAGTGCGTTCTCACTCCGACTCATACAAGGCCACATGAATTGCCCTTCCGCCTACTTACACAATATTCACCGTGACACACTTAGCTCCATCACACACACCCTCAAAACCCGCTGCGACTTAAGCATCCGCACCCACCTAGGCAAAATCAAAGCCCACAACCACTCACTAGGCAACGACCTCGCAGACACCCTTGCTAACCTAGTTGCGGACGGACACCCTCCCGACACAGCATACACCACAGGTTCAAACGTGTCGATAGGCCACTGGACCTGGCCATACACACTCATACCCCCAACCATAGGGGAATCCCATACCCTACAGAGACACTAACCTTAAAACCGATGCGCACACATACAACACCAAACACACACAGACACATACACACATACACACACATACACACACACACACACAACAACACACACACACACACACACACACACACACACACACACACACACACACACACACACACACACCTCTCACGAACGACCAAACACGGTGCCCTCCTCGTCCGCGCCGCGGAGGACGGGTCTGATTTCACCTTCCACAAAAACGCACATCACCCACCAACGCCCAATTCACCCACAAGCAGGAATTCATGTGGGGCGTGCATAACACCCGCCTCCTTTCCAACAACCCCACACGGAGCTGCCCAATGTGCGACCAATTCACCAACAACGGCCACATGGCCGGCCACCATGTCCGGCCCCACCATGTCCGGCCTTAGACATGATCGCCACAAAAGCGCGCTGCAACTCCTTCTCTCCCGCATGGAACGCCACAACGGAGGCCGATGGGCGACCATCACCGCTGCCTTCGGTAACAAACTAATCAATTTTTCCGAACCCCCACAGCCACCCACACCCCACTTGACTGTCACCCCCCCCCCACCCCACCCACATGCCAACCCGCCTTGTTGTTGCTGATGAAGGCCTCTCGCCCGACTCCCTCACCTCTTGCCCTGCCATCCTGCCCGCCGAAATCCCCCCCCCCCCCCCCGCCTTGAGACCCCCGGCACACAATCCCGACTTCATCCGACTTCTCGAACCTCAATTCGTCGGCCACACAAACGGCCGCCGCCGGTACTCGTCGATTAAGAAGATCCGCATAAGGGAATGGAAATATTGCACGGACCACAACCTCTCCCAAAAATTTGAAACACCCCCTCACCAACGCCATTCGCCAGCACTGGCCAAGTACCGGAGTCGACATCCTTCTTATCGTCATGAGCCGCACATGTACACCGCAGTCATCCACCATTACAAGTCTCACCTCCCTTCTCACCCTTCATATTTACCCTCTTGACAAACTCATCTCAAAAACACGACTCAACACGTCCCGCATCATGGCACAACTCCACTCGCACACTGTCCAATGGTTGCATCATCTCCTTCTCATCTACCGCATCAAATCTCGCACGACCGCACGCCGCACCTCCATTCACTGCACCTACGCACGCCCCTAATTGTACGGTGCCACCACTACGCACGTCACACTTCCCGGAGGGGGGGGGAGTGAAAACCCCCAACACCCTTGGAGAGGTTAGATTTTGGCGGTTCACGGTCTAGCCCTGACTTGTAACTTTCCTGAATGGCATAGTTGGGAGGGTTCAAAGACAACAACCGGTTTCATCCGGTACAAGTTGTAAATAATTTCAATTTCAATTTCAATTTCAAAAGGTTGCGAAGTGGACATGGGGTCGGTATCGGCCCTCGGAAGTGAGGTAGGTGGCGGTGCCCGCCCATTGGTAAGGGGTGCGTGAGCGCGAGCGGCTGAAAACAATGTATCGAGATCTCGTGACGCCCAATGGCTAAGCGTTTGTCACGGTAATCATCGGCCGGGTCAGGGGGTGGGTGCCCCGCAGGATATGAAATCAGCCATGGTATGCAAAACTAAGCGCGGGAATAAAAGCAACGCCGCCCAATTCGCTTCCGCGGAAGCCCCTTTGGTGGCCCTATCACGGAAAGACAAACGCAACCGACAAGCTCCTCGAAGACCGGCTTGATAAGGCGTACCACCGAAGAGGGAACGCCGTTCGAGGACCTATTAGATCGGAAGCAAAGGAGTTAGGACTCGAAGAAGGCTTTGAAGTTTTCCCCACCAGTGGCCCCATGGTCAAGGCACCGTTGGGCGGCGGGGGGCAAGGACTCGAGTTGCACCGGAGGTGGCTGGCCGCGCGGAAGCGAAGCACCGCATGCCGGCGGTTGGGAGTGCGTAGTATTGCGGTGAAAACCAGAATGTTGGTGTCGAGCAAGGCCACCGCTCCGAAAGTATCGTCCGCAAAAAGTGCACGACGCGACAAGGTGGCGATCGGTATCCACTATTGGGCAATTGTCGGGAGCGGAAGTGCACGTTGTCCCGGGGGAATTTAGATGGGCGCGTAACACTTGAAGGGTCGGGAACGACGCGGAGCAACCAGCGCACCTCAAAGGAGCGGGGGAGCGTATTGTGGGAACGGGGTAGAAATCGAGACGGAGTATTGCCATGTCGTAAGGCATGGGGAGGTGCTTGAGCATTAGGTGATGGTGCGGGAAGGTCACCCTAGGTGGGGGCCATAGGGTACGACCCAGCGGCACCGCCGGGCGACCGGCCTAAAGAAGTATGTGGAGGTCGCCGATGACTATGTCCCCGCCGGGTCGCCGCAGCGGCCACCCCGGGTGGCATGTGTGTCGTGTCCTAAAATAAGTAGAGCACGCGGGGTCGGAGAGGGGGATACGTGGCTTGAACTATACCGGAAGTCGCCCGAGGTGGCGCTGTTGCGTGCATTGGAGTGAAAATTCGTCTCCGACGGGGTGGGCCCCTCGATGCCGGTCCTTCGCGCCTCTAGCCTCGCGTCGTTTGTAGTGGGGAAGCTTGAAGCCCGCGATGGAAATGCTCACGAATAAAGGAAGAAGCTAGTTGGTACCCGTGTACAAGTCGCCGCAAGAGTCGAATGGAAACTCCATCATACAACGCCGTAGTGGTGTGCCAAGCAATAAAGGATGACCTTGCGAATAGCGGGCTCCGAATATGGATAGTGATTATCATGAAGTTGGCGGACTAAGAGAAGTATTGAAGTTTCAATACACGTACAAGGATAGCGATGACACGCGCCGATGCCTTGAGCCTTGAAGGGGGATGGCCACGCTCATGCGAATGTGGTAATGGTACTATTAGCGGCCAACAATCTCGAGGATACCGATACCGTGGGGACGGTACGGGCAGTTGTACCCGGCCGCATGTCGAGCGAAGGATAAAACATCCCGGGAGGGGTCGTTGTGAAAGGGTAACACGGAAATGCCATCACCGGGAATCGAACCCGACACCTCCGTGTCCGGAGCCGTATGCCGGAACTAAATACCGCGCCTAAAAGTCGTTACCCATGGGGGATATATCTCATATCTATATACCCCCGTACTGCCTGAGCAACGGGCTCCCGCTGTATATCCACTATTGGCGAGATAGTAGGGCCATGACTCCCCCGGAGTACAACGTACGAATGTGTCCATTATCATGCCCACCATGGGGATCTCACAACAGGCACGTTGGCGTTGTTACAAATAAAACGCACCGGAGCGCCGGTGACCGCGGATAATAAAAAAGGAAAATGTATGCATGGGTACCGCGTGATGCCACAATGTAGGAGAGAGGGCCGGGATAGAAACATACCCGATTTGACGGACATACGCCACGCTCACCACTACCAAGCTCCGTGCTCGCGGGCTCTCGAGCCAAGCTCAACCGCACATGCGTATGCGGCGGCGCCGGAGAAGAATAATCATTGCTCAAGACCTGTTGAAAGTGGGTAGGTCATACACAATACTTGAAGAATGGATCGGGCAAACTCAGTTTTGTAGAAGTGATCTCGAGGGCCGCCACCTATGGATACAAAGTATCAAACCTATCTGAAAATCACTCGCTACATAAATAAAAAATATACAAGAAAAAGCAGCGGAGACCACCAAGTAAGAAGAAGAAAAGTTGGAAAAACCTGAGCCCAAGGAACATGAAGGCATGCCACAACATCAACACTACCCTCTTGCAAAGCGTCGCGGAGATAGGAACTCAAAGTACCATGAAGAGCAGGAGAAAGGCACTGCATGAATTCTCGCAGCACATCCCCCAAAAACGCCGAAAAGGAACGTACGTAGATCGACGAACGAAATGTTGCATACGGACATGAATGTCACAGCGCACAAAACGAGAGTAGGCGATCAACCAACTTAGCCGCAATAGGCGCCAACCGGCCCCCATCACCTGGCAAATCGTGAATGAATAGAGAACCAATTAATAACTGATATTCCTACCTACATTTCTTTCGCTGAGTATTATTCCTCTAAGGATTACCGCTATTTCGATTCTTCATGGTCATACGCTCTATATTTATATATCGTAATTAATATTGAATACTGTACATTTCGTTAGCGAGAAAAGTCCGAGTCTGGTTTGCGAATATCGGCTTTAATTGTTTTTGCCGATAACGCTTCTCCGTATTATCTCATCGTCGCTTGTCGCTGTTTTAAGGCTCAGCGACCGTGCGATGTGCGCCCACGCAGATCCACGCCATCCGACTCAAAGACAGCACCGACCTCATGCTGGCATTCAACGACCACAAGATATACGCGGACGACGGCTTCACGCGCTTCCGGACCGCCCTCCGGCTGGCGATCTCGCAGGACCACGGCGCGACGTGGACGCAAGTGGCGCAGGTGGATGAGATTGATACGCCAGGCTGGCAATTTCACTACCCCACCGTCATGCAGTACGGCTGCAATATCACGGTCGCCTACTCCAGGACTTACGTCGCTAGCCAAGAGGACAACCAGGTGAAATTACGTTACCAAATTGATTAGATTTTTTGTTTCCTTGGGAACTCGGTATGAGCGAACCACTTTAGCGACGGGAGAAGCACTTGCCGAGTTTCGCCGTTCCGAGTAATTCGGCGGTCACTCGTCCGCTATCAACTTACGACGGGACCACTCAACGATGAATCTTGTTGATCATTCAGGAGGACAGCAGCGCAACGGATTTGAGCCTGAAGGAGAGGCCCGGGATTCGCATCATGAGCTTCGACCTCGGGCTGCTCAGGAAGGCCGTCGATATTGATGGCACGGAGGCGTTGAGGCGCTGACGGGCGCTGGTTTTAGATTCTGGCTTGTCGGCGGTCCAGATACAACAAAGTCAATACCAGCAGTAGTAAAGAATTCAAAAGAAGAGTCAGCCCCGGCAGGAAAAGAATTGACTAAAAAAATTCGGAGGCTCATGAAGGCTGTTTCGTGATGTATACGGTTGAGTGTGTGATGTAACTAGGCTGTGATAGATGGACATGGAATGTAGTATTTGTTCTGAAGTATTATGATTTTAAAAACTATACAGGATTCGTTTCACTTCACGACGACACTACCGATATTTACAACTACTGGGTAGTGAGCTGCCGTTAGTACCTACTACCCCGTCTGTTTTTCCCACGTCGTGAGCTCAGCAATAGACGGGAATGGAGGTGGCGCTGAGGCGCGGCCGTGTGAACTAGCACACTTCCGCCACAAACTTGGCTGTGAAGAAGGGGATGATTTGCTCCCCATTGATGGTGACGTCGGTGGTGTCGACTGCAATCTCAACCTCCTGACCGTCGGTGTCGCCGTCACCCTTGCGCGCCTCGATGGAGGTGTTGACCCGGAAGTTGACGTCCTCGCCGCAAGGGCTGAAGACGATGGAGCCGCCGACCACGGTGTCCGAGAGGGTGAATTCGTCGTCGTAGCCGGCGGGGAAGGTGGTACGGCGAGTGGGGCCTAGCTGGCCGGCCCAGAAATATTCGGCGGTCATTCTCGCCCTCGCACCATCAACCTTCGGGACGAAAGCAAACCCGCGGTAGTCGACCTCGATTATGCCAAGACTGATGCCGTTAGGCACGCTGACGGGGAGGGCGAGGTTGCAGCTTTTACGGTCGAGACTGTCACCGGTCTCCGTCGCGGCGGTGTAGTCGTCGAAGAGCACAGACAGAGTCTGGCCGTCTGGGGCGACGACAACTTGGACTGTTCCCTGAGGGCAGCCGCTGCCTCCGAAAGTCAGTTTGCTTTGGTCGACTGTGAAAGCTGCCGGCTGTAGTGTCTCGACCGCCTCCGCCAATAAAAGCTCTCGCGAGTGGGCGCGGCTGAGGCTGCGAAGGCAAGTAGCATAGCAATGATGGTTGGCAGGTAAGCCATCGTCGACAGAGCCATTCTGAAATGCTGATATGGGTGATGAGTATTATGTTCGGGTGTATATATGTATGAGAGACGAGAGCGCTGATTGAGGTTCGAAGTAGGAACTAGGAAGAGTGACTGATGCGGGAGCGTATATTGCTGTCGACTCAGTAGAGTTGTAGTTAGCTGGCTGTGATTCGGGATGTTGGTCGTGGAGTGTGAAGTCGTTGTGTCTCTCAAGCGCTGCGGCCGTCTACTTTATGATGCTCACGACTGACGACAAGTCGGTCGTCGCCTCGTCGGACTTGACCGAGCCTGCGCGTTGCTAATAATACATACTCGCGCAGGGACGGTTCAAAGTACGGTACCAGCAGTAACCTGTGCGCGAAATAAGCAGCACGAGCAGAACGCGACTCGTCATATCCCTGCTGTATTTGCACCGGTAACTATCTTTGTATCATTAATAATCTCCTACCATGATGGAGGTACCGGTGATCCTCTGGGAGATGAGTATTGGTCGCATGGCATATCTCTACACTACGTGCACGCCCAGATTTTCTGCACGCCGAGCCTATGACGCGCCGCGTGTCGTCCAGTCGCAGCGACCGGTCATTGGATACCGCCCGTACTAAAAGCACAGTGACAGTGCAACGGGGTAGCACGCCAAAACTGTATGTAAGTTTGATTACAAGTATGTATAACAACCGCAATCATCAAAAGTGAAGAAAGAAAATGAACACGATATGTATCTGCTTTTTCTGATTATAAAATTATATATAGTGTTACTGCTTAGACGGGGGGGTTGTGGCAATTACTGCGGTTGCTTACAGTTTTTGACCTCCAAGGAAAGTCTGCACACATTATACACATTGCATATAGGTGTGTCGATAGGTATACGTGGATGAAGAGCACCCTATCCAATCTTTGCTCTTAAGTGTCTTAAATGGTTGAGCAATTGATGGCCGTTAGACAGTAGTAAGGCTAGGGATCAGCCATCGATGCATCGTCGATAGTATCATCATCGCCTAGTGATAGTGCCATCGATGTGATAGGTTACGACATCGACATCGACACGATGGCAGTAGTGCTAGCATCAATGCCATCAATTATCAAAACAATTGTAAAATATTGATTATCTAAGCCCGATGTATCGATATATCGTCCCAAATATCGATACATCGGCGATAATATCGGCTTTAATTGCCATCGATGTCAGCATCCCAAACTATCAACACTATCAACATCGACAATCCAAGATATCAATACCATCAACATCGAGGTTGCAAAATATCATTACCATCAACATCGACAAAATTCACTTGATCCCTAGCCTTAGACAGTAGCCGGTCTAATTTGCTGGTAATATTGTAAATCATTTTGATTTTCATTGTCATTTAAGCGAAGGGTGAGCAGCAGACATGTAAAAACTCGGCGTTCCGTTGATAGGAAACTGATCGATTCGGTCTTTACTCCTTTCCATGAATAATCCCATTTCACCTTGGAGGCGTGTGGTAATGATGGGGGGTTGAATGTGCACGGGGACTTACCTCATTGCTCTCCATCCGACTCAATTTTGGCGAGAGACTTGCTTGGCGAAATAGGTTTCATCAATTCACTTTGGGAGCTCGCGGAAAAATCGGACAGCATTTGGAAAGTTGTCGGCGTACGGCGTTACAATCCACTCTCGCCATCTTCATTCTACCTAGTAAAGGGGCTAAGTTCAACAAGCTCACGACAAAATGGAAGTTGTAGCAAGAGTTCCATTCCGCATGCAGTTGTATTCTCGATAGTCGTCTCCCGGCGGCGCGGTGCTTCAGGAGACTGTGGTACGTGTTCTTTGCCATGTACATGTGTGGTTGATGGATTCAGAATGCTCGCTATCACCTACCTACGGCTGATGTTGGGCGCTCATTTTCAAGTTCCCAGAGTCGTTTAAGAGGAAAATATATACATGCCACTTTTTTAAGCATGTTTTTGGTTCTCGGGACTATTGGAGTTTGAAAAGGTTTTATTTTGGGGGGATTTGCTTTTGCTGTGATATTCTTGTTTGGGTTGCGGCGTTAAGTAAGGTATGCGCCGTATGTTGGCCCTTTCACCGTGGCGGGTTTCATGGTCGATTTTTTTCGCGGAATGCAGCGTTTCATGGCCGCGTTTCTGATATTGATTTGTTTTAGGATATATTTCAGAAATTATGTCTAAATGTCGCCCCTTTTATTGATGCGTTTAACGTAGGGTATTGTGAGACGTCTCCTTTGAAAGTAGGGTTTGGTTGGCTGCCTTTAGGGCAAGCATTGCCGCGGGTTGGGCGAGGTCACCCACCCGCTTTCTTGGCTCATTGATAACACGGTGGTGGAGCTCGGCAGCGACAACTCCCTCCTCATGCTCTTCCACACATGGGCCGGCCGCATCTCCAAGTCCAACAGCGCCGACGGTGAGCTCCCCTTTCTCATCGCCTCCCGTCCTCTTCCCTTCCCGTCAATGTCTTCACCACCAACCGCGTAGGACGATGTTTTGAATGCGCCGCTGTCGTGATTGCGATTGCTTTGTTCTTGCATGCTTTTAGCCGAGGGATTAAAGTCTTTTGAAGCTTTTGACGCTATTTGGGCAAACTGTGTGTGTGTGTGTGTGTGTGTGTGTGTGTGTGTGTGTGTGTGTGTGTGTGTGTGTGTGTGTGTGTGTGTGTGTGTGTGTGTGTGTGTGTGTGTTAAGGCTAGGGATCGATCATATCATCTGGACAATATCGACGTATTGTATTCGTGGTGTTTTCGGAGACCCCGAATACGAAATGTACCCGAAATCGCAGCGAAATGCGCTTGTAAAACATCGACGATACATGGATCCCTAGCCTTTGTGTGTGTGTGTGTGTGTGTGTGTGTGTGTGTGTGTGTGTGTGTGTGTGTGTGTGCGTGTGTGTGTGTGTATGTGTGTGTGTGTGTGTGTGTGTATGTGTGTGTGTTTGTGTGTATGTGTGTGTGTGTGTGTGTGTGTGTTTGTAAGAATGGGGAAATAGGGGGTGATTGTGGCGGTTAGCCTCTGAAAGCTAAACGTTAGCACAAATCTGTTCTAGTCTGTTGTTAGAAGATGGCAAAAGATGTTGTCGAGAGGCAATTGATGAGAGATGTTTCACTGCTGTACTTGGGCAGTAGATGTTGTAAATGAACAAAGGAATTGTTAAAAGGTTCTGTCACCTCCCTCTACTGCACTGGGCTTAAATAGGTTTCAGCCCAGACTGGTTACGCCTGCAAGCTATGCTTACGTGTCAGGCATTAGTGCTGTTCAACCGTCGTCATCTGTCTCGAGACGCGGCCTGCCTAGCATTGGGTTTCACGACGCGGCTCCTTCTGCATTGGAGAGCTCGTTCTGGCGCGTCATCTGGCTAGTTAGATTAATTATGCATATCTGTACGTACCGGGAGGTACTGGTCGTACTGTAGCATCAGCACTATTACAATATTGCAGTAGCGACGTACCCACGAGTATACGTCCATCCTGTGGAAAAGCACGAATTGGAATCCGTAACGAGTACCTGTACAATGTCCTGCAATGTACTGTTGCAGGACTGTACTCGTCACACTCGTACCCTCCCCCTCTTGACAGATCAATGAGGTCGCCGCGAGGCAGACCTCCGTGGTTCTTGGCTCCTTTACTGAAGCAATTACTGGGACTCAGGAATGCGCGCTGGGTGAGCGTGCATAAAATCAATGTACGCCTGAGTCTTGGCGAACTTGCGCCATTGGGGTGTCTCCAAGAATTCTTGTAACGCAACTGTTCGATGCACCTCGTTCAATCGGTGCCAGACAGGTGGAATGTCGTCATCACTGAAATGCGTCATGAAGAGCAAATATTTGCCTCGTCGCCCAGGTAGCGACTTGATGCACACAGCAGAGATGTGTGAGATGTCAAACTCCTCGTCGTCTCCTTCAGGGACAGTCACCGGGACAGCTGGCCGTAGCAGAGCGGTAGAGCAGGGTCTTAAGTTGTTAACGTGGAAAACAGGATGTAAGCGTACTGTCGCTGGAAGTTTTAATCTGTAACTGTGTTTCCCAATCTGCTCCTCCACTGAAAAAGGACCAAGCTGTCTGTCTCTGAGTTTCCTGTTCGGCTGTCCTCGCAGAAAAAGATTTGCTGTGACGACTGACACCTTGTCTCCCTTAGCGAAATGTGGCGCTGTAGACGGCTCTGTGCGCGCTTGCATCTCGTCCTTATGTAGCTGTAACACAGAGCGTACCAGGCTGTGCACTTCCTGTAACAATCTCAACCGTTTTGTTGCATCTTGCGAAAAAGGAATCGATGGTCGCATGCTGAAGAGCAGGTCAGGAGGCTCCTCAGGAGAAAAACCAAAGTTAGCCTCGAACGGCGTGTGCTCAATTCCAAGTGCACGCGAAGCGTTGTACGCAAACTCCACTTGTGGTAAAAGTGTCGACCAGTTGGAGCCATCATAGCAACAGAAGCAACGAAGAAGCTGCTGAAACGTGCTGTTCACGCGCTCTGTCAGTCCGTCTGTTTCTGGGTGTCGGCTGGTAGACATGTTTAGTCGCGTTCCAAGACGTCTCCACAATGTCTGCCAGAAGGCGCTGACAAATTTCGGGTCGCGGTCACTGATCAGTACTCGGGGCAGTCCATGTAAACGGTAGACTCCCTGTAAAAACAAAGTTGCAGTTTCTTCGGCAGTAATCGACTCTGTGCATGGCAGAAAATGGGCCATTCGAGTTAGATGGTCTACTACAATCAGCACACTGTTAAAGCCATTGCTCTCAGGCAAGTGTGTCAGGTAGTCAAGACCAACTGTGTGCCACGGTCTGGGTGGAACAGGTAACGGGTAAAGAGTCGCGGCCATCTGAGGTCGAATCTTTGCTCGTCGGCACACGACGCAGCGTTCACAAAAATCTTTCACATCTTGGCGGATTCGTTTCCACCAGAATCTGTCGAGTGCTTTAGCAAGAGTGCTAGCAACTCCTCTGTGACCGGCTGACGAACTTTCGTGCAGCTCTGCGATCAATTTCAGTCGGAGCTCAGAGTTCTGTGGAATACAGAGGCGATTGAGACGCCAAAAGTACCCGTCTCTGGCTTCTATCCGGCTGTCTCTTGTCCACTCACCATCGTCCCCATAAAACGAATCTCGTGAGAACCCCTCGCGAATGAGATCAGCGAACTCAGGGCTCAGCTGCAACGTGTCAACAGTCAGTGAATTTAACTGTGCGTCTTCAAACAGCAGCTGGGACTTCCGTCGTAATTCTCGATCTGACGGAACCTCGCCATCCCAAAATAAGGGTTCTGTGGCCTGAGGTACGAAGTCTGGTCGCCGGCTTAACGGGTCAGCTTCGTTCAGAGCTCCCTTGCGATATGCAAGTGTCATCGAGCCCACAAACGGTTGCAAATCCCGCAGGTATCTTGCTTGCCGCTTGTTCAGCCTGTTGTTCGGTTGCCTGAGCAGATGCCGCAGTGTGTCGTGGTCTGTTACGACAAGGAACTTAGAACAGCCTTCAAGATAGCACCTCCAATGCTTGACAGCTTCGCATACGGCCAAAGCTTCTAAGTCGTACGCAGAGTAAGTGTTACCACGCTCAGCTGAATTCAGCTTACGCGCCCAGTAAGAGACTGGTTGAAGACCGCCTCCTTGGTCTTGCAACAGGACTGCTGCAATCCCCACTGTGGAAGCATCTGTAGCTACGGTGAACGTCGCGTCCGAGCCGACCTCCGGAAGGATCAGGCATGGCGCGGAAATGAGCCGTAACTTGAGAGTCTCGAAGGCTTCCAAACAGGCAGGCGTCAGCGTAACCTTCTGTGGCTGGGACTTCCGCAGTAAGTCCGTCAATGGAGCCGTAAGGTCGCTAAAATGGTGTATGAATCTCGCATAGAAGTTGCAGAACTGTACGAAACTGCGAACCTCCTTTTGCGTCTTGGGCACTGGCCAGTCTGCAACGGCCTCGACTTTCTTTGTGGAAACCGAAATTTTTCCGGCTGACACAGTGTAGCCCAGATACTCCATTTCTTGCAATCCGAAGAAGCATTTCTTAAGGCGTAATTTCAGCCCTTCCTCCTTGAATCGCTGTAGCACTAGACGCAGGTGCTCCAGGTGCTCTTCCAGAGTTTGACTGAAGATACAGACGTCATCCAGGTAGACTGTCACGAACTTATGTAAAAAGTCGCGAAGTATGTCGTTCATCATCCTCTGAAATGTAGCTGGTGCATTACACAGACCAAACGGCATGGCGACCCATTCCATTAAGCCATCAGGGGTCTGAAAAGCCGTCTTGTGAATGTCCTGATCACGCACTCGAACTTGCCAGAATCCAGAAGCGAGGTCGAGGTGTGTGTAAAAATTCGCGTCCTTAAGTTCGTCCAGTGTGTCGTCCACACGCGGTAGCGGGTAAGCATCTTTACGCGTAACCTCGTTAAGACCGCGGTAGTCAATGCAAAGACGTAGCGAGCCATCAGCTTTTCGCACAAAAAGAATTGGCGAGCCGAATTCACTGTAGCTGGGGCGTATCAACCCAGCTTCCACTGCGTCTTTAAGCTGTCGATTAAGCTCAGCGCGCTCTGCGGGTGACAATCTGTTCAGACGTTGACGTCGCATCGGGCCAATTGTTTCAATGGGATGATCCCACTGTCGGCTTACAGGTGGAGAGTCGACAGGTTGCAGTAACTCCGGGAAGTCATTGAAGAGTAACGACTGGAAGTTGTCACGTTGTTCTGCTGTCAGCTCCTCTCCAGTGTGGAAGTCTGTCGTTTGTTCAGCGACTGACGTAAGTTCAATGACGTAAAAATCAGCGTGACGTCCTCTGCTGCGGCGCGTCTTGCGCATGAGCTTTTGAACTTTCGTAGACGACAGGAGTAGACACTCAGGGCGTCGTTCCTCGAGTGTAGTCTCCACAGCTGTGCCGTCCATCAGTGTAAAAATTCTGGTTGTACCAAATTGTAAAGAGGCCTGTTCGTCATCAAGCCATGGTAAACCCAAGATTAAATCAGCTGTGCGTAAATCACGTAAGACATTAAAAGTCCGGTGAAACTCGTGTTGAGCCAGTTCAAAAGTGACGTCGCAAACTGTCGTAGAAGTAACTCGTTGTCCATTAGCGAGTCGAACTGGGGTTTTACTGGCAGACTTCCGAGTCTGTAAAGCAAAGCGTCGTACAAAGTCCTCTGACACAAAATCAAGTGTCGCAGCACAGTCCACCAATCCAGAAATGTGGTGTCCGCCATCAGGAGTTTTCACAGTCAGCTCAGTTCGAATTAACGGGCGAGCTTCCGTGAGGTCAGTCAGTAGGGCTGTAGCTGTCGAAGAAAATTGTCGCAGCGTAGCGATGGACTGTTCCGAGTCGTCTGTTGGTACAGGTACCGAGTCGGGTTGATCAGGTGCTGTAGATTCTGGCGAGTCGTTAAACGCACAATCTGCGTCGACTAACCACAGCTGTACAGGCCAAGGGGCTGGAGCAACCACCTCCTGTTGCGCTGGATTCTCCAGTGATTGACGTGTAAAAAGCTGTGTCCTTGCTGGGAATTCTTGATAGAGTTTCCAGTGCTTAGTCACCTGAGTAAATTTTGCCCATTTCGGTAGTACAAATACAGCCATCGTAGATGTCGGAGATGTTCGACGACAATCCTCAAAATGCTGCGCAATCTGCTCAGCTAACTCCCAGGGTGGGTTGATGAACACCCTCTCTCCTGTTAAGTCTCTGTCTAGAATCGAGTCACTCGGCGAACAGTGAGGTAAGTCACCGTGCGAGTTAAGACCTTCATCATCAGCACATCCTTCCAACGTGAAGTTGAATCGTGCATGCAGAGGGTCAAAGACTGAGTCAACCAGTTTCCAATCAACTGAACGTCTGGTTACAGGTTTACGACTCTGTCTCTGCTTAGTCTGACGACGACGACCTGCTACTTGCGTTACAGGTGTCGCAACTGTAGTAGATGGAGATGTCAAAGGTTTATCGACGACCTCTGTCGCTAACAGTGTCTCAGAATGAACAGTAGATGTAGCCGGCTGCTCCAGTTCATTTGTAGAACAGCCTTGCCACCATCATTGCTTCTTAGGTTGCATTGGTGCCTTGCCTTTGAACTCCGGGCATTGGAACAAACGGTGTCCCTTCTTGTGGCACTTGAAGCAAAGTCCTTCGTCCATGTGTCGCTTACGCTCCTCAGCTGTCATGGCATTTGCGATTGAATTAAAATCTTCGCGACCGGATGGTTGACCACGTCCACCATTGTTGCCATTTCCACGTCCACGTCCGCGGCCTCGTCCTCGGCCACCCTTGTTGCGTTTCCAGACGTTAGAGGCTTCCTCAAAAGGGTCTTCAAGGTTGCGCTTGCGAGAGGATTGGGAAGATGGTCCAGCAGCAGACCTTGCAGTGCCTAATTCCGGCGAGTCTGTTACGATGTCATTCAGAAAGTTTTGTAGCTCCGCGAGCGTAATCTGGTAACCTAGTCGCGCTCGGTGTGATCTAGCCAGTCTCTGGAGGTCCACGTTTGCAAGACCCGTAATGAAGCGTACACACTGTACCTCCGCTGTCAGGTCTTGACGAGAACGGCGTAAGTAGTCGTTGTACTTCTTAGTAAAAAGCGCGTAACTCATCGTGTTGCTCTGTGTAAAACTTAGCAAAGCTTTAATTGCGTCATCCTGAATGTTCGGAAGAAAAGTAGACTTGCGTATCTCCGCTACAAGCTCGTTGTACGTAGATGGAATTGGAGGATGATTTTTCCGGTTCAACCACCATCCACCAAGGAGTCCAGAAAACTGTGAAGTAACCCAGAACACTGCATCGTACGAGTCAGCTGCAATCCCAAGCATTACAAAACGCTGAGGCTGAGCTTCGAGCCAATCCTCCAGTACAGATGGGTCTTGACCATTCTGGTACGGTGAAGTAATGGCAGCCTTACGCTGAGTCTCCGTAAGAGTCACTGATAGTCCTGCCAAGTTGTGTGTAGGCATCGGCATTCCCACTCGTAAGTCTGTAGGTCCCATTCCAGTCAGTCGGTTGATGTGTCCAACAATCAGAAGCCAGACAGAACCAAAGTCGACCGTTGTAAACCGGGGGTACATGTGGAACTGTCTCGGGATAGACGTGTCTTCATGCATGACTGGAACATGTTGTGTCATTGCTCGATAGAAAGATTCCCACAGAGTCACGTAACCAAAATGAAGTAAATCGCTCTTGTGCTTCTCAGCACGAAGTAACCCAGTCTGTGCAGGCGTAAGTGTCAGACCGTCAGTGGTGATGTTTTCCGGGACGACGTAAGTGCCATCCGGATTAACTGTCGACTGTTCCAAAACAACCTGCTCGACCTGAGCAGGTGTACGTAAGTTGCTCGTAGCAAACAGGACAGGAATAGACGCAGAGTACACGGAAACAAGCTGTCGTCCTTGAGGTAGCGTAACGTTCACAGGTTCACCACTCAACAGCGTCAAATCATCCGGTGTCAAAACAAGACCGGTCTCCTCGTGTAATTCGCGAATAGCAGCGTCGACAGGCTCTTCGTTGGGTAAGACAGAGCCAGCAGGGAACCAAGTTCTACCAGTACGAGGCTCACGCTGAAACACCAACTTCAAATCCGACCGTTTAGTTCCTCCAACGTGAATTACCAACACCACGTAATGACCAGGTCCAAGAGAAGCCATCTCAACTCAATCAAGCAACGTCGAGCAGTTCAATAAGAGAACGAAAGCGTGCGTCGACCAAAGAGCTCCGAAACCAGTGTGGCGGTTAGCCTCTGAAAGCTAAACGTTAGCACAAATCTGTTCTAGTCTGTTGTTAGAAGATGGCAAAAGATGTTGTCGAGAGGCAATTGATGAGAGATGTTTCACTGCTGTACTTGGGCAGTAGATGTTGTAAATGAACAAAGGAATTGTTAAAAGGTTCTGTCACCTCCCTCTACTGCACTGGGCTTAAATAGGTTTCAGCCCAGACTGGTTACGCCTGCAAGCTATGCTTACGTGTCAGGCATTAGTGCTGTTCAACCGTCGTCATCTGTCTCGAGACGCGGCCTGCCTAGCATTGGGTTTCACGACGCGGCTCCTTCTGCATTGGAGAGCTCGTTCTGGCGCGTCATCTGGCTAGTTAGATTAATTATGCATATCTGTACGTACCGGGAGGTACTGGTCGTACTGTAGCATCAGCACTATTACAATATTGCAGTAGCGACGTACCCACGAGTATACGTCCATCATGTGGAAAAGCACGAATTGGAATCCGTAACGAGTACCTGTACAATGTCCTGCAATGTACTGTTGCAGGACTGTACTCGTCACATGATTGTGGGTGTGTGTATTTGTGTGAATATGTGTGTGTATGTGTATGTGTGTCACTGCGCATGTGGGAAGTCTTGGAGCGTGCCCATGTCTCTGCCTGGTCTGCCAAACCGTGATGTGAAGGTGCAACTATTTTAAATTGCCGATTCCGTCATTGTCATGGCTTTGGTAACAATCAAACAATGTCGAGTTATCAAAATATGTGATGTTGAATTTGTACTGTTTTTTATGGCGATGCTGCATGGATTATTGTCTCTCAATTGCTATTGTTTTTCCCAATTTTATTGGAATGTTTATTTCCTCGGAATTGTTTGCCAGCCAACAAAAATTGGGTGCCGGAGGAAAAATGCCTTTACCTGTTGTAACTTCTCGCTATATTGCATAAATTCGTGGTATTTGCGGATATAGCGACGTACGATATGCATTTTGTAACGGAAATTGCGATTTACAGGTACCGGGTACGGGTACCTTTGTCTCTGCGATTTCTGTGTTTCGAGGGAACGTATGCGGTCAGAATATGTCGATATGAACAACGGCAGAATTTATTACAGCGCGCTGTGTATCCAACAGTGCGTACCCTAGCCGCGCAAAGACTGCGGCTGTCAGGGCGATTAGGTTTTTATTTGTTGTTTGAGGTGGCGGTCTTTCTCAAACAAAATGAGGGGGGGGGGGAAGGAGGGGGGGAGTTATGCTTTTTCATCATATACTATCTTTTGTTGCTTTCAGTACCTGTCGTTGCCTAACAATCTATCTCCCCTCACCTAAAACCGTAAATCCTATCTCCCCATTAAAACATTAAAACCTAGTCCACGTCGTTGGAATTTTGTTGTCTTGCTGCATTGCTCAGGAAAATTTATTACAAGAAGAACAAAATGAGCACGTACAAGGAAAAAGGGAGGGGTAACAAAAGGCAAGAGTGACAAGAGGATCACGGAATCCAAAGCACGGAAAAAAGGAAGCACTACATTGTGCACCAACCTAGCAGGTCGAACCTAAAAAACTCCTAGGCAACGCCGAGAATGCAACACGTGGAGGCGGCATGCGGCGCCTCACGCGCCGCTCGAGGAAGCATGGGGACGCTTGCGGCCCATAGCGCGGGTGAAGAGCACCGTGATAGGAGAGGCATCCCAACCGAGAAAAAAGCTATCTCCACACCGTCTGCGGCGGCGGACAAACCGCGGAAGACGTTGTCCGCGTGAGCGACATGGACAGCGAGAGAAACCTTTCGGCGCGAGGAGGCCAACAACTTGCCCACATGCATCCCTTGAGAGGCGGCTGCGTGCTTGGCCAGCTCCGTCGAGCAAACCGTAGCCTGGCCGCCGAGAGTACCAAACTCCGTGACTGCAAAGGAAATAAAGCGGATGTTAGGGCGACTCCTCACCTCCTCCGAATACTTCTTGAACTTGGTCTTCTCAACACGGCGTAGAGCGACTTCGGGAGACGGGGAGACATGGGGCTGGAAACGCCAAACAAACCGGAAACCACCGCATCAAGAGCAAGTTTTGAGCCTCGGATGCTCTGATAGTGCAAGACACCCACATCCGCGGGGAGGGCGTTGTTGCCGTTGGGGACTCGACCTTACATCGTGGAATATGTGAGAACCTCGATGCCAACCCCGAGTGCGCCACGAACCTCCGAGATGATTTCCGCCAGGGCCATCACTAACGAAGAGTGAGCGGTGAGGACCGAAGCATCTCCGTCGCATCGAGCCAAATGGACAGCAAAAGCAGTGGCCCACGCATTCTCCGACATGTCAACACCCGCCGACGCGAACGCACCACGCATAGCTTGAGTAGAGAGATGGCGTAAAAGCACAAGCAGTGGGGGAGCGTAGAGTAGAGAGGATGCGGGATGTGGGCATGCCGAAGATGCGACATACCTCGACGCGGAAAATGTGTCGTAGTGCTTAGGTAACTTGTCACGGAGCTCACACATGCGACCCGAAGTAGGCGGGTCCGAAGCCAAACACGCAAGGGCGCCGTGGCCGAGATGATAGACAAAGCGCGTAGACTCCGGCCGAGCGTGGTTAGAAAACGTGGTAGCGAGCTTCGCGAAGCGAAGCAAGTTGATGCGCTCACTAGTGTCGGCTTGTAGCTTTGGAAAGATGTCCGTGGCAAACGCTAAAAGAGATACGAGCGAGGGTAGGTCATCAAGGGACCGAGCAGTATGCTCGTTGTTTGATCGGGCTTCGGCGTCGCAGCCTGCGCGAGCGACAATTGGACGTTGCGGGGGAAGCCTCGCTAAGGCTGAGGTTATCAAGGGTTCGGACTCGGCGAGAGCGTGAGAACCGCACGTGGCATCTAAGCGCGTCCACGACTAAGCGAGTTTTAGCGACCACATGGGTTCGTTGTCGCCATTATCCGTCCGGTGTACTATACCTAGTAAGGGACACCGTTGTGGTCATAGCTGTCGCTAATTGTCCACACATGGTCGGCTCCATCGGAACTTCGTCGCGGGAATCCCCGCGCACGCGAGCATCTTGCGTTGTAAGGAAACGGATAGCATAGCCCACTGCCAAACCGGCCGCTCCGACATGGGACACACCCGACAAGGCAACCAAGTCCCCAACCCCCATGCCTCCGAAACGCATGGAAAGAGATATATCAGAGCAAATGTTGCGGGGCATGCTAGCTGCGGGAAGGCCCAATATCTCAGCCTCCACATCTAGGGTGGCATTGTCGGCGCGCCTGAGGAAGGTCACGACGGTATCACCGTAGCCCTCGCCCCTGCCAAGACCGCGGGTGACTGTACGGGCAAAGTGTCCGAAGCGGCGGTTGCAATGTTGATGGATATGAAGCGAAGTGTGAGAGTGCCGGTGAGGTGCTAGACCCCTTAGACGTTCGCCATAGGCATCATACTTGCTTAAGGCCGTTTCGAACACGTCTCGAGCAAATCGGATGTACCCATTGACCCCCCCCCCCCAATACTTTCGCCCCTTCCGTGGAGACATGTACTCCCCGCAGGATGTGGCCGTTATTGGGTAGATTATCGAAAGCAACACCGACACCCAAAGGGGAATACAAACAGTTTTGCGGATGGTTAATGTGAGGCCGACGCTAGCATACGCCTCCGGAATAGCGTCGCCAATAACCACGAGAAACGCAGGGGGTCCCATGAAGTGACCATCGTCAGAATATCCGCATACAACGGATTCGTTCGGGGTAATCGCAGCCACTTGTTTGTATACCTAAGAGGCAACTATTGTGAAGAACATGGCCCCGAGAATGCAACCTTGATTGACTCCACGGGTACTCGGGATACGCATAGCCGGGCCATGAGCAATTTATGAGTCGTAAACGTTCAAGTTAGATGGACGGTCACACAACATACTAGCAACGCGGAGCAACGGTCGAAGCGCGGGATTTGCAGACAATTCCTCAAACAAGGGACGCCGCAAAGATCTCGTTGAACGCGTTGAATGCGTCGCCTTGCATGTTCGTCCAGTCCGGTGAAGCGCCAAGCGCGGCTCGAACCATGAATTGTACGATCTGAACCCCGCCGCGGACGCCGACCCCATATTGGTGCCGAGCAGCGAACCATTGAGACACTTCGTCACCAATTACGGCGAGAAGCGCGAAACGAACTAAAGCGGAGCCCTTTCCAATCGGGCGCAACGTCCCAATTTGGTCGCGAAGTTTTTACTCTTGTGCGCGTCGTTGTTCGGGATCAAGCTTGTCTATCGGGATAAGTGTGGCGGAGGCGAGGAATGAAGCGACGCACGTGGAACTTCTGCATTCACGATGGCTTCGGCTTAACCGGTGAAAGTGCAAGGGGAACCCAACGCGCGAAGAGTTTCAAGCCTCCAACCATCGACATGAGGACTAGACTTTCGAGGGCAGTTAGCGATGACCTCCATGATATTAACTACCAAAACATGGAGTTTGATACGAGGGAAAGAGAAGGGATCCGGCAACACGTCCGCGAGGTCGTCATCGTCCTGTGGGTGCAATCGTAATAATTCCTCGTGCACCCCAAGACCCATTGCAACGGGGTTGGAGTTTTGGGCCTCAATAGCGCGACGGTACTCCCCAACCGCAGCTAGACTAGCCGCCCGGTTGGCTACCTTGGCCGAGACGCCGTTATGAAAAGGCTGCGAACGCCCCCCTACCCTCAAGTCCCCTTCTCCCACCCTCCCACCTGCGCCCTCCAGCAACCCCCGCCCGACACTCCCCACCCCCCCGCCCCCCTCCCTTCGCCAATCGTCCCTCACCATATCGCCCAGCCACTCCACCTCAGCATCAACCTCAACACCCGCGGCCTCCACACATCCATCATGGATGTCGAGCACCTCGCAACCATCCACCAACCGGACGTTCTCCTCCTCACAGAAACCAACCACACCACACACAAATCACGATTGCGCGTCGACCTCCCCCAATACCTCCTAAAGAGCGCCTGTCCACAGCACTCGCATGTGTCCCAACCCCACACATGCGTCTTCTTCGCCATTCGAAACTCGTCCTTCCACTCCGCCACTGTCATACCCCCTCCCCCCCACCTCGCCCCCCACATTATTGGCCTCTCCCTCTCCCCGCACTCATGCACCCCGTACATCCTCATCGGGGTATACATGCCACAGCTCCACACCACACAACTAACCCGCTTGTACGCAGAAGTTGCAGCATGGGGACTCAGACTCGCAGTTGACCATCCGACTCACCGAATCCTTTGGGGGGGGGGGGGGGGGGCTTCCAAACGACCTGACACCAAGGTACACGAGACCTCGCCCCCACCTCGCTCCTCGCTTCCCACCTTCAACCTTTCCACCCCCCCATCCCACCATCCCTCGCAGCGGGGGCTGCTTAGACCACTGGCTCTCCACACCCCCCTCACCCCGGACTTCCCCCCGTCGACCGCCTCTGTCTTCCCCTCCCCTTCACACTTTACCGACCACTCGGCCATTCACCTCGTTATCCTAGCCCCCTTCTCCCTCATTGCTAGCCCCCCTCGCCCGATACGCCCTCCCACAAAACACACTCCACCCGCAAATACACTTTCATACTCTACCTAACACAACACCACATAACAACACAACAAAAAAGTACACCCGACCTCATCAACCAAACCGCCACCCTTCATGCCGCCATTCTCAACACGCCTCCATCCACTACCTCCACTGACGACCTAGACACTCTCGCCTCGCAATTCACTACCCTTCTCTCTAACCACATGGACCACGCAGCCGCCATATGGCCCCTCCTCCCCCCCCCCCCCCCCCCCAAAAAAAAAATCTCGACCCCCAAACGTACCTCCGGACACCCCATGGCTCTGTATAAAACCACGCAAACACTTTCAAACCCTCCGACGTTGCAACATTAAACGCAGCCCCCTTCCCCTCGCCCAGTCTCTCCTTAATACGACCGATTACATTAGCCATGATACCATCAAACATAAGTGCCAAGATAGCATTCGCCAACACCCCCACACCGCCACCACGGATAAATTGAAAAAAGTAAAATCCCGCGCCAACAACGCCTATGACGTTAACCCAAAATCTTACCACCGCCTCCTCAAAATTAAAAGCGGCCTCCTCCCCCATAGCAGTGCCACCTCGACCCTCCATAAAATCACTTGCCCAGACGCAATTAATGTAGCCACATCCAACGACGTTCTCGCGGGAGTTCACTCACACTTCGATAACGAACTCACCCGCGCCACCCACCCAAGCTTCCCATCCCTCCGTTGGAACACCCTGACAATCCATACCCATTCGTCACCGAGCCCCGCAGAGACTCCTCCCTCACCCTCGCCGGCACGATAACACGTGATACATTCGATAAAACAATAAACTCGCTAGGCAGTGGCAAGCTCCCCGGCCCAGACAGTATCCCTAACGAAATCATAAAGTTACTTTCCCCTGCGACCCGTTGCGCCCTCTTCTCCATCCACTCCCTCCTCTCCCACAAGGCCTATTCTCCCCCCGAATGGTGCCACATCACCACCTGCCTACTTCATAAAAAAGGTGACCCGAGTCTCTCCAACAACTACCGCCATGTCGCCCTCATGAACAATTTATTCAAACTCTGAACCGAACTAATCAAAGATGCAAGCTCTAAATCTGCAAAAACCCACGGCATCCTTAGCGACCAACAAGGTGGATTCCGCCATCAACGCAGCATACACGACGCCCTCGCCTCCATAATCATGATGATGGAGGATGCAAAAATCCACAACAAAGACATCTACATTATGTATGCGGACTTCAAAGGCGCCTTCAACGCCACCGACCACCGCATCATGCTCACACACATGCGACATCTCGGTATGCTTTCCACCTTTGTAGACACTTGGGAACAACTCTATCGGGTCTCCACCACATACTATGTCACCCCCAACGGCTCCACCCCCTCCATAGACATCAACCGAGGAACCCTCCAAGGAGACACCCTCTCCCCCTCCCTCTTCACCCTCTTTCTCGAACCACTCCTCCGATAGCTCAAAGTAGGTAGCCGAGGCTACCGCCAAGGCACCCCCTCCACTAACGCTGACCCCACAGAACCCACGGCGACCTACCCCGGACACGGCTTCACTGACGACCTCACCCTCGCAACGGGCTCACCCACCAACATGACCATCCAGCTCCAAAAGCTCTCCCTTTCCAGTGCCTACACATGTATGATTGTTAACGCCCGTAAATGATGTATTACCGGCGTATTATGGCGCTCAGGCAACACCCTCTTTCTCGCTAACCGCACCCTCCTTGCCTCACGCCTCCAACACCACGTCGTCACCATCAGCACACACAATTTCTCATCCCCTCCATCGGCCCCTCGGACGCCTACCGAGTCTTCGGAGCCGAACTCAACACCTCACTCACCTTCACCAAACACATGCAGGAACTCAAGAGCACTACCACCTCCCTCATCAACGCCCTATCCACCTCCCTCCTAACCCAATCTCGCAGAATCCGAGTCATCCGCGGACTCCTCATCGGCAAGCACTTCACCTTCCAGCTCGGCCTCTTCAACGGCTCACATCTCAACATCATGGACGGCCAAATCTGCCGAGCACTCCGTTCCGCCGTCTCCTCGGTGCGTAACTTCCCCCGCACAACCCTCCACCACCCCACATCCGACCTCGGTTATGCCCCTCCCCTCTAAGCCCATGCCGCACAACTCACGGTCTGTCATCTCCACAAGCTTATGTACACCCATGGATACATAGGCCACATGGCAAGAACACACATCCGCACCATTTCCACCCCATCTAATCAATGGCCCACAGAGTCCATCATGTCACGCAGCACCTCCCCACCCACACTCAGATGCCTAGTCCGGACCCAACGCGACGCAGGCACCATGTTCCACCATATCCCGCCCCTCTCCCTCTCCAACCCTATCGCCACCACACTCCGTGCCCACTTCACCCGCCAAGACGACACCCTCCTCGCCTCACTCCGCGACAAAGCCACCCACATCGCCGACCCACACACTTACAAACAAGCATACTGCGACTTTACACCCCGCCGAACACACACATTCCTTCTTCCCTGCCTCAACTACCTATGGCAAACCCACATTACCACATGGCGACATGTCCTTCTCCGCGCCTCCTCCTCCTCCTCCATCATCCTCAAATCTTGCAAATCCATATCCTCACTCGAAGGAGCTGCCGACCCACTCTCCGTCCCCATCCGTCTCCTTGCCGCGGTCCTCACCGAACCACTCGACAGCATTCACAACCGCTTGTCCACCACACACCTCTCTACCAAACACACTTTCCCCCCCATCACCATTCACCCCTCCTAAATTCCTCTCTTAACCCCCCACCTCCCCCGCTCCCCCACCACCCTCTCCCCCGGCATCCGACCACCCCGCATTCACACCACCTCTCCCCTAGCCCCCACCACGCACATCGATGCGGAATACCTCTCCCCCTCGGACCACCACTACCCTCCATGCGACGTCACACGCATCATTTCCAAACACAAAGACACCGAATACGTCCAAACACAATACATGGTCGAATAGGCCCCGGAACAACTCACGGAATGGGACATCCAACAACAACTCGACGACGGCTTCTATCTCATCTCCTCCACACCCACACCGGTATGTCTCCCCACCCCCTCCCTTACCATCTGCTCCATATGCCACGACCCCCTCCACACAGACCCCACTTCCGCTTGTAGCACATGCCCGTGCTTTGCCGTCCATTCCCACTGCCGCCCCGATCAGGGACCCGACACATGGCAATGCGGCAGGTGCGAACGCGGCCAAAAGCACGACCTCACCCGCCTACACGAAGTCCACTGCCCCCTATGCCTCCAACTCCACGTTACCATCAGTGAGACCCCCTCTGGCCCCACCGCCCTCACTGCCTTCAATTCCTACTTCGTCCCAACCACAACGCCCATCTGGCATGACCCAAGATCCACCCCATGGACGCACCCCCTCGTCACATTCAACCACGACCCCATCAATCCAACCCTCGACATGCTCCCCACCGGCAAATTCACCATACACACCCACCCAACCCTTCACGACACAACCGTCCTCTGCACCCCCGACGGCCGAGCGGTCACGACCCTATCCGGCCCCCGCATCCGACACCTCTACCACCACTTCCGCCCCGACCTCATACACCGCACGTCCGAGGAAAAGGTCTATCAACTCATCACACGACTAGGCTCCCGCTCAGAAATCGGCTTACCCACACTAGCCACCACCACCCGCAACATATGGGCCGCTCAAGAGCACCAACGCGCAGCCCTCCGCAGCACATTCCACATCAAGACGGAACTCTACTCAAATCCCCTCAACAAATCACTGCACTCCCACACTTACCAATCACTCTACCCCGAAGACATAGTCTTCTCATCCAGCGGCAGCAACGCACCACACACATGGCACGGAACTAACATAGCTAACCCGGAATACGACCACTAATGCATGCGCCGCGCCATGGAACATGCAATCACAAGCGCCCACTCCACAACTACACACTTTCCCAGCGCCACCATCCTCCTACTCCCCCGATGGGAACACACACCGTATCGCCACTCCAAATACATCAACTCATCATACACCCACCACATTTACACCCTTCCCAACGACACAAACATCATCCTACCCCCTGACCAACACAAATGCAACCCCACCTCCACACAATTCGGCACACGCTGGATGGTCGACATAGATCTCGTCGCCAACCCCCTCGCGCTTTTAGCCCTGCCCTCACGCACAACCATGACCGCCCTCCACAATACCCTCGAATCCATATGCAATACGCACCTTCCAATCCCCTCCATCACCGTCCCACCTCCGCCCCTCTTTGCCACTTACTCACCACACTTTGCAGGCATCTACCACCTCCCCCCTGACCCCACTCACCCCATCACTTGCCCCCTTCCGGAGTGCACGACACTGGCATACTCCCCGAACAGAGGAGAGCTTGCTTGAAATTGGGATGACTTCGTATACACATACGGCTCCAAGAAGGAAGGCCCCTCCTCCCTTGGAGCGGCCGCCACTCACCCCGCCTCGGATACACGCGTCAAAATTATGGTGACCGCCACCCCTCCCTCTCACACCATCAATCGCGCGGAACTAGCGAGTATCGGTATCGGCCTCCAACTCGGCCATACCCACCTCCTTACATACAGTGCGTTCTCACTCCGACTCATACAAGGCCACATGAATTGCCCTTCCGCCTTCTGACACAATATTCACCGTGACACACTTAGCTCCATCACACGCACCCTCAAAACCCGCTGCGACTTAAGCATCCGCACCCACCTAGGCAAAATCAAAGCCCACAACCACTCACTAGGCAACGACCTCGCAGACACCCTTGCTAACCTAGTTGCGGACGGACACCCACCCGACACAGCATACACCACAGGTTCAAACGTGTCGATAGGCCACTGGACCTGGCCATACACACTCATACCCCCAACCATAGGGGAATCCCATACCCTACAGAGACACTAACCTTAAAACCGATGCGCACACATACAACACCAAACACACACACACACACACACACACATACACACATACACACACACACATACACACACACACACACAACACCACACACACACACACACACACACACACACACACACACACACACACACACCTCTCTCACGAACCACCAAACACGGTGCCCTCCTCGTCCGCGCCGCGGAGGACGGGTCTGATTTCACCTTCCACAAAAACGCACATCACCCACCAACGCCCAATTCACCCACAAGCAGGAATTCATGTGGGGCGTGCATAACACCCGCCTCCTTTCCAACAACCCCACCCGGCGCTGCCCAATGTGCGACCAATTCACCAACAACGGCCACATGGCCGGCCACCATGTCCGGCCCCACCATGTCCGGCCTTAGACATGATCGCCACAAAAGCGCGCTGCAACTCCTTCTCTCCCGCATGGAACGCCACAACGGAGGCCGATGGGCGACCATCACCTCTGACTTCGGTAACAAACTCATCAAATTATTCGCATCCCCCACACCCACCCACACCCCACTTGACTGTCACTCCCCCCCCCCCACCCCACCCACATGCCAACCCGCCTTGTTGTTGCTGATGAAGGCCTCTCGCCC
Organism: Tetraselmis chui; assembly: GCA_026401115.1. Classification (NCBI taxonomy): domain Eukaryota; kingdom Viridiplantae; phylum Chlorophyta; class Chlorodendrophyceae; order Chlorodendrales; family Chlorodendraceae; genus Tetraselmis; species Tetraselmis chui. Next base: position 29,844 of record JAPMLY010001623.1, read on the forward strand.
GACTCCCTCACCTCTTGCCCTGCCATCCTCCCCGCCGAAATCCCCCCCCCCCCCGCCTTGAGACCCCCGGCACACAATCCCGACTTCATCCGACTTCTCGAACCTCAATTCGTCGGCCACACAAACGGCCGCCGCCGGTACTCGTCGATTAAGAAGATCCGCATAAGGGAATGGAAATACTGCACGGACCACAACCTCTCCAAAAAATCTGAAACACCCCCTCACCAACGCCATTCGCCAGCACTGGCCATGTACCGGAGTCGACATCCTTCTTATCGTCATGAGCCGCACATGTACACCGCAGTCATCCACCATTACAAGTCTCACCTCCCTTCTCACCCTTCATATTTACCCTCTTGGCAAACTCATCTCAAGAACACGACTCAACACGTCCCGCATCATGGCACAACTCCACTCGCACACTGTCCAATGGTTGCATCATCTCCTTCTCATCTACCGCATCAAATCTCGCACGACCGCAAGCCGCACCTCCATTCACTGCACCTACGCACGCCCCTAATTGTACGCTGCCACCACTACGCACGTCACACTCCCCGGAGGGGGGGGGAGTGAAAACCCCCAACACCCTTGGAGAGGTTAGATTTTGGCGGTTCATGGTCTAGCCCTGACTTGTAACTTTCCTGAATGGCATAGTTGGGAGGGTTCAAAGACAACAACCGGTTTCATCCGGTACATGTTGTAAACAATTTCAATTTCAAAAGGTTGCGAAGTGGACATGGGGTCGGTATCGGCCCTCGGAAGTGAGGTAGGTGGCGGTGCCCGCCCATTGGTAAGGGGTGCGTGAGCGCGAGCGGCTAAAAACAATGTATCGAGATCTCGTGACGCCCAATGGCTAAGCGTTTGTCACGGTAATCATCGGCCGGGTCAGGGGGTGGGTGCCCCGCAAGATATGAAATCAGCCATGGTATGCAAAACATAGCGCGGGAATAAAAGCAACGCCGCCCAATTCGCTTCCGCGGAAGCCCCTTTGGTGGCGCTATCACGGAAAGACAAACGCAACCGACAAGCTCCTCGAAGACCGGCTTGATAAGGCGTACCACCGAAGAGGGAACGCCGTTCGAGGACCTATTAGATCAGAAGCAAAGGAGTTAGGACTCGAAGAAGGCTTTGAAGTTTTCCCCACCAGTGGCCCCATGGTCAAGGCACCGTTGGGTGGCGGGGGGCAAGGACTCGAGTTGCACCGGAGATGGCTGGCCGCGCGGAAGCGAAGCACCGCATGCCGGCGGTTGGGAGTGCATAGTATTGCGGTGAAAACCAGAATGTTGGTGTCTAGCAAGGCCACCGCTCCGAAAGTATCGTCCGCAAAAAGTGCACGACGCGACAAGGTGGCGATCGGTATCCACTATTGAGCAATTGTCGGGAGCGGAAGTGCACGTTGTCCCGGGGGAATTTAGATGGGCGCGCAACACTTGAAGGGTCGGGAACGACGCGGAGCAACCAGCGCACCTCAAAGGAGCGGGGGAGCGTATTGTGGGAACGGGGTAAAAATCGAGACGGAGTATTGCCATGTCGTAAGGCATGGGGAGATGCTTGAGCATTAGGTGATGGTGCGGGAAGGTCACCCTAGGTGGGGGCCATAGGGTACGACCCAGCGGCACCGCCGGGTGACCGGCCTAAAGAAGTATGTGGAGGTCGCCTATGACTATGTCCCCGCCGGGTCGCCGCAGCGGCCACCCGGGGTGGCATGTGTGTCGTGTACTCGTGTCCTAAAATAAGTAGAGCACGCGGGGTCGGAGAGGGGGATACGTGGCTTGAACTATACCGGAAGTCGCCCGAGGTGGCGCTGTTGCGTGCATTGGAGTGAAAATTCGTCTCCGACGTGGTGGGCCCCTCGATGCCGGTCCTTCGCGCCTCTAGCCTCGCGTCGTTTGTAGTGGGGAAGCTTGAAGCCCGCGATGGAAATGCTCACGAATAAAGGAAGAAGCTAGTTGGTACCCGTGTACAAGTCGCCGCAAGAGTCGAATGGAAACTCCATCATACAACGCCGTAGTGGTGTGCCAAGCAATAAAGGATGACCTTGCGAATAGCGGGCTCCGAATATGGATAGTGATTATCATGAAGTTGGCGGACTAAGAGAAGTATTGAAGTTGCAATACACGTACAAGGATAGCGATGACGCGCGCCGATGCCTTGAGCCTTGAAGGGGGATGGCCACGCTCATGCGAATGTGGTAATGGTACTATTAGCGGCCAACAATCTCGAGGATACCGATACCGTGAGGACGGTACGGGCAGTTGTACCCGGCCGCATGTCGAGCGAAGGATAAAACATCCCGAGAGGGGTCATTGTGAAAGGGTAACACGGAAATGTCATCACCGGGAATCGAACCCGACACCTCCGTGTCCGGAGCCGTATGCCGGAACTAAATACCGCGCCTAAAAGTCGTTACCCATGGGGGATATATCTCATATCTATATACCCCCGTACTGCCTGAGCAACGGGCTCCCGTTGTACATCCACTATTGGCGAGATAGTAGGGCCATGACTCCCCCGGAGTACAACGTACGAATGTGTCCATTATCATGCCCACCATGGGGATCTCACAACAGGCACGTTGGCGTTGTTACAAATAAAACGCACCGGAGCGCCGGTGACCGCGGATAATAAAAAAGGGAAATGTATGCATGGGTACCGCGTGATGCCACAATGTAGGAGAGAGGGCCGGGATAGAAACATACCCGATTTGACGGACATACGCCACGCTCACCACTACCAAGCTCCGTGCTCGCGGGCTCCCGAGCCAAGCTCAACCGCACATGCGTATGCGGCGGCGGCGGAGAAGAATAATCATTGCTCAAGTCCTGTTGAAAGTGGGTAGGTCATACACAATACTTGAAGAATGGATCGGGCAAACTCAGTTTTGTAGAAGTGATCTCGAGGGCCGCCACCTTTGGATACAAAGTATCAAACCTATCTGAAAATCACTCGCTACATAAATAAAAAATATACAAGAAAAAGCTGCGGAGACCACCAAGTAAGAAGAAGAAAAGTTGGAAAAACCTGAGCCCAAGAAACATGAAGGCATGCCACAACATCAACACTGCCCTCTTGCAAAGCGTCGCGGAGATAGGAAGTAGGAACTCAAAGTACCATGAAGAGCATGAGAAAGGCACTGCATGAATTCTCGCAGCACATCCCCCAAAAACGCCGAAAAGGAACGTACGTAGATCGACGAACGAAATGTTGCATACGGACATGAATGTCACAGCGCACGTAACGAGAGTAGGCGATCAACCAACTTAGCCGCAATAGGCGCCAACCGGCCCCCATCACCTGGCAAATCGTGAATGAATAGAGAACCAATTAATAACTGATATTCCTACCTACATTTCTTTCGCTGAGCATGATTCCTCTAAGGATTACCGCTATTTCGATTCTTCATGGTCATACGCTTTATATTTATATATCGTATTAATTAATATTGAATACTGTACATTTCGTTAGCAAGAAAAGTCCGAGTCTGGCTTGCGAATATCGGCTTTAATTGTTTTTGCCGATAACGCTTCTCCGTATTATCTCATCGTCGCTCGTCACTGTATAAGGCTCAGCGACCGTGCGATGTGCGCCTACGCAGATCCACGCCATCCGACTCAAAGACAGCAGCGACCTCATGCTGGCATTCAACGACCACCAGAAATACGCGGACGACGGCTTCACGCGCTTCCGGACCGCCCTCCGGCTGGCGATCTCGCAGGACCACGGCGCGACGTGGACGCGAGTGGCGCAGGTGCATGAGATTGATACGCCAGGCTGGCAGTTTCACTACCCCACCGTCATGCAGTACGGCTGCAATATCACGTTCGCCTGCTCAAGGACTTACGTCGCTAGCCAAGAGGACAACCAGGTGAAGCTACGTTCTCAAATTGGCTAGATTAATGGTTTCCTTGGGATCTCGGTATGAGAGAACCGCTTTGGCGATGGGAGAAGCACTTGCCGAGTTTCGCCGTTCCGAGTAATTCGGCGGCCACTCATCCGCTATCAACTTACGACGGGACCGCTCAACGATGAATCTTGTGGATCATTCAGGAGGACAGCGGCGCAACGGATACGGACCTGAAAGAGAGGCCCGGGATTCGCATCATGAGTTTCGACCTCGGGCTGCTCAGGAAGGCCGTCGAAACTGATGGCGTGGAGGCGGTGAGGCACTGACGGCGGGCGCGGGTCTTACAATCTGGTTTGTCGGCGGTCCAGATACAACGAAGTTTATGGGAGTAATAAATAATTCAAAAGAAGTACGAGTCAGCCCCAGCGGGATAAAGGATTGGCAAATGGCGTTCAGAGATTCATGTAGTCTGTTTCGTGATGCATACGGTTGAGTGCGTGATGTTAGTAGGCGGTGGACAATGAAAGCATTTGTTCTGAAGTTATATGATTTTAAAAAGTATACTGCAATCGTTTCACTTCACGACGACAGGACCTGTATTTGCTACTGGGTAGTGAGCGGCCGTTAGTACCTACTGCCCGGTCTATTTTTCCTACGTCGTGAGCTCAGCAGTAGAGGGGAATGGATGAGGTGGTGGCGCTGAGGGTCCGTCGTGTGCACTGAGCTAGCACACTTGCGCTACAAACTTGGCTTTGAAGAAGGGGATGATTTGCTCCCCACTGACGCTGATGTCGGTGGTGTCGACTGCAATCTCAACCTCCTGACCGTCGGTGTCGCCGTGACCCTTACGCGCCTCGATGGAGGTGTTGATCCGGAAGTTTACGTCCTGACCGCAAGGGCTGAAGACGATGGAGCCGCCGACTAGGGTGTCCGAAAGGGTGAATTCGTCGTCGAAGCCGGCGGGGAAGGTGGTACGACGAGTGGGGCCTCGCTGGCCGGCCCAGAAATATTCGGCGGTCATTCTTGCCCTCGCACCATGAACCTCCGGGACGAAAGCAAACCCGCGGTAGTCGACCTCGACTATGCCAAGACTGATGCCGTTGGGCACGCTGACGGGGAGGGCAAGGTTGCAGCTTTTACGGTCGCGACGGTCGCCCGTCTCTGTCGCGGCGGTGTAGTCGTCGAAGAGCACGGACAGAGTCTGGCCGTCTGGGGCGGCGACCACTTGGACAGTTCCCTGAGGGCAGCCGCTGCCTCCGAAAGTCAGTTTGCTTTGGTCGACTGTGAAAGCTGCCGGCTGTGTCTCGACCGCCACCGCCGAAAGCTCTCGAGAGTGGGCGGTTGAAGCTGCAAAGGCGAGTAGCACCGCGATGATGATTGGCAGGTACGCCATTGTCGAGCGAACGATTCTGAACTGCTGACGGGTGTCGAGATTTTGTTCGGGTGTGTATGTTAATATAGAGCTGATTAATTAATTAAGGGTCGAAGTAGGGGACGGGGGCGTTTATCACTGTATACTCCGTATAGTGGTAGCTAGCTGGCTGTGATTCGGAATGTTAGTCGTAGTGGGGTATGAACTCGTTGTGTATCTCAAACGCTGCGGCCGTCTGCTTTATGATGCTCAAGACTGCCAGATCGGTCGTCGGACTTCGAGCTCGACCGAGACTGCGTTGCTAACACAGCTCGCGCAGAAACTGTTCAAACTACCTGTATGTGATGCGCGAAATATAGAGTACAGGTATATTGTATATACCTGATGATTAACCGCATTCGGGCGATGAGTTTTGGTCCCTAGGTACGGGTACAGTATCTCTACACGTGCCCGTCCCAATTTTGCCTAACGCCGAGCCTATGACGCGCCGCGTGTCGTCCAGTCGCAGCGACCGGTCACTAATGGATACCCGTATTAAAGCACAGTGACAGTGCCACGGGGTAGCATGCCACAAACTTATATGCAAGTTAGATTACAAAGAATGTAGAAGTCCCCATAAATATTAAACGCAAATAAAGTGACGAAGAAAAAAAAATATGACGAAGTGACGAAGAAAGAAAATGAAGTGTGTGCATTTGCATTGTAGAAATAGATAGATAGGTGTGCATATATTTATGGGTAACAACACAACATCCCCTCCACGTGTTGCATTTTCCGTGTTGCCTGGGATGAGTTTCCTTGGTTCAATCGGCTAGGATTTTGCACCATGTAGTGCTTCCTTTTGCCGTGCTTATTTGGATTCCGTGACTCGTGTTGGTCTTCTTGTAATAAATATCTTATCACTCTGCTTATTGCCCTTTTGATTCCCCTCCCGTTTTCCCTGTCCGTGCTCATGTTGTTCTTCTTGTAATCCAGTATTACCCACACAGGTACTGTAGCGAGTATAGCTCCAGGTACAGGTACTGGTATACCCGTAGCGACTAGTATTATCCCGTAATGATTACCTGTACCCGTACATGTACGACCCGTATCTACCCGTTTTTTGCTATCCCTACGTCAAGGCGCGCTCTGGCGTGCGCGCGGGGGGGGGGGGGGGGGGGGAGGGGGCGAGGGGGGTGAGACCCCTCTAAGGCCCTTGTCAGATCTTACTTGAGTTGAGTTTGCCAGTACCGGGAACTCAAGTGTACGGGAGCCGATGAACTGAAGTCAGGCGTACCGCGCTATTTCGTTGTCGGATAATGAGATGACTTTAATCCCTTTTTTTCATTTTTTTGAAATCGTGGCCCTCTCAAACGACTCCATTGCGCTCCCCGCCATCACCGTCGTGCTCTCCCCAAACAACTCCGCTGCGCTCCCCACCATCACCGTCATACCGTCGCTCCCCACCATCACCGTCGAGCCCTCACTAGCGCCGCTATTCGATTATATTTAATGGTAAACCAACGGCAGTACCTCACGATCGCGGCCGCGTACGCAGCGGCCACGCTACTATTCAGTGCAACACCCAACGCCTCGTAGAAGGCCAACGGCCGTCAGTCCGTGGGCCGCCGCCGCCGCCGCATTGGCTGCAAACGGAGGCCTCGGTACGGGACCCATGAAGAGGAGCAACGGTGGTTTGGGGGACAACGTTTCACCGGTGAGCTCGAGGCTCGAGCTCGAGGCGGTCGCGGGACTACCGGCAGAGCTATTGGTGGACGGACTACGTCTTTCACCCCGGCGTTAACGATGTCGGCAACTTTCTTTACGACGAGTTCCGCGCGACCTTTAGGATCCCCAAGCCCATGTTTGACGACATGTTAAGACGGATGAAGGACTTGGGGGTTTTTAAGAACGACAACACGCAGGGGCCAAGCCGTCCGGCAGCACCGCTCAGCCTCAAGCTAATGGCGGTGCTGCGGTTGCTGGCCATTGGGTGCCATGTTGGCGCAGTAGCCGGCATGTGCGGCATTGGCCGCACCACCATTCAAGAGTTCTTCCCCGTGTAAGTATGGGGGGATGTCTATGGTTCTTGTTGATGCTTTAGTGGATTGTGCTTTGCCGGAGTGTCTTATGATGTGCATGTCTGTCTTCCCCCCACATGTTTGCGCAGATTTGTAGACAGGTTCTTGAATGAGTACTATGACGCTTGGGTTCGACCACCAGACACCCAGATGGAGCTGCATGCCATGGAGACCATCTTCAATAGATGCGGGTTGCCTGGCTGCGTTGCATCTATGGATGGTGTGCATGTGGAGTTGGGCTGTGCGCCAGCCCGGGACAAGCATTTGTATGTGGGTAAGGAAGGTTACCCAACGGTTGCTTTCAATGTATGTATGGGCCACAACTTATATATATACAGCTCCAGCCATGCTCATTACGGCGCAAGGAACGACAAAACGATG